>LOEQ01002945.1:60061-98481 GCA_001685075.1 Bramus lutescens | reverse complement strand
TGACAGTCTCAATTGGCACAATCTCCGTAGGAAGCCAATTAGTTTCCTTGTCTACTTTGAGACCCAATGTCTAGAATGTGCTCCTGAGAGGCTTCAGTCAGGCCCCGAATGTGTAGGGTGTTGATTATCTCATTCAATCTTCTTATTAGTAACATAGAACACAGAACAAATGCTAAGTGAGACACTGACTTGAGTAAGATTCCACAGCAATCTACGGCAGAACCAGGACTGTGCCCCAGGCCCTCGCGCTCCTTCAGGCTGTGCACACTCTCTCACTAATAGGCTACATCCTGTCGGGGTGTCTTTGACCTATGAGGTGCGATTTCCTGAGCATGCACAGTTTTCCCCTCTCTCTGATGAAAACATTTCTTTGAGATACTGCCTGGGCTACTGACTGCTAAAGTCTACCCGGACGATTCCAGAACCAGTGATGCTCCTGGCCCATCCGCACCACCATGATAATTTCATTTGTCTCAGAAACAGGTTGGCATGCCGCAGACTTATCTGCTGGGTTCTGAAGCCTGGAGTTATGGTAGCAGGATGGGATGGAGATCTGAGTCAAGAGCACAAGGGTCCAGGCCCGGTTTGGCCACATCCGGTGTGTGAACTGTTTTATACAATACTGTTAAATAGTCACTTGACGAAAGGCTTCCTATTTTGTGTTTTCTTTTAAATGAACATAAAGTACGAGAGTAATAGTGAGTTACAGGGTCGAAGAATTGGGTTTGGTCTAGATATACCATACATATGACCTTAAGCAAGCTATTTCACCTACTGGAGCCCTATATACTACAAGATTCTCAACCTTAGTTGGAGATATCTGCAGGTAGTCTGGAGAAGAGGCTCTCTCTCCCCCTCTCTCTTTTTCCTCCTACATAATACATACACACACTCACTTATGTGTATTATAAAATATCAATTCCTCTAGGATATATTGTTAAAAATATGGAGATGAAACACATATACAAAAGAGTAAAGTGTGCATATATATCTAGGGTTTCTATGAGGGGACCACACGGTAAGGAAAGTCTATGCAAAAACCATTGCGTGAAACGTAGGGATGATGAGAGTAGATAGATTTTGAAACACTAACAATGTCATTTGTATTCTTAGTGGAGTGGGTCAATGACTGCCATGTAGAGCTGACATGAGATGAGAGACCTCCAGGCATGGAGTCCCAGGACCTCAGGCCCTCGCACGCATCTCTGTAAATTTCTCTTTGCTGAACCGCCATCTGTATCTGATTCCATCTCTGGCACTTGCTTAGCAACACGGAGCTCTCCAAGTGCTGAAGTGACGTCTGGGGAACAGTTATTAATATCCGTATGTATGCACACAGTATGTGAAAATATGCAGGATTCAAAGCGATTAGTGTATTACTTGGAGGTAATACTTCCCACCGGGACCGAGCTCCTGGAAAACACTCCCCTTACTGCTCCTGCTTGCTGTCGCCCGCTATCACTCACCGGAACATTTGGGACAAAAATGGTGTCAATTTTAAGGAAACACACTTCTCAATTTCTTTGTTAACATCTGAATAAATCATGAGAAGGTTTCTACTTCCCCCTTCTCTTTCATTCAGAGACTAAGTCCCTTCACAATCTTGCTTTGGATGTGAGAGAAAATAGCTGTCCTTCTTTGCCACCTTCAGACTGGCAGAATTGCTTGGTTGTAAATATAAAAGATTGAAAGTATTCTAATGAACTCTTCTGGCACTCATATTTCCCAAATGCTTTATAGAAGAAAACAGAAAGAAATTGCCAGAGCTGGTCAACCTTCAAGAATGTCAGAGATACCTGCAGGAGAAAAGCAGAGATAGAAATTCTCTAGGAAGGACTTGGTTGGGCCACAAGGAACGCTTTATGGACCATGCAAGACCTTGGGAAAAGGAACATTTCCTAGGAGCCATACAGATCTGGCCTGATAACATTCTCTCTGTCCTGCTTTCTGTTGCTGTGGTAAACAGTGTGACCAAGAGTCATCTGGGGAGAAAAGGGCTTGTTTCATGTTGTTGTTACAGTGTATCATCAAAGGAAGCCAAAGCAGAAACTCAAGACAGGAGCTTAAAGTGGGGAAACTTCCGGGCTTCAGGCACATCCTCAGCCACTTTTCTATAATAGCTTTTGTCATCCTGACACAAACTTAGACAAAGCTATCTGAGGAGACGAAGTCCTGTTGAAGAGCTACCTCCATCAGATTTGCCTGTGCGTATATTAAGGAGTCATTTTCTGGAGTAATGAATGATACCTGATGGCCCAGTGCACTGTGGGTAGTGCTATCCTCCCCCCCTCCCCACAGGTGGGCCTGGACTATATAACAATGGTAACTGAGGAAACCAATGGGAGAGCAAGCCAGTAAGTAGCATTCCTCCATGTTAGACTGTAACCTGTAAAGAAAGTAAGCACTGCCCCTTGCCCCCCAAGTTGGTTTGATTTTGGTCAGCAACAGAGAAACAATCTGGAAGTTTCCAGGTTTTCTTATCTTTCTTTAGACAGGGTTTTAGTATGCAACCCAGGCTGGACTGGAACTCATTATGTAGACAATGCTAGCCTTGAATTCGCAGGGATCTGCTGGCTTCTACTTCCTGTGTATTGTGATCAAAGGCAGGCACGACTATACCTGGTCAGCCACCTTTTCTTATACAGCCCAGACTAAATCCATCGCCGTCACTGAAAATATATATAGGAATCAAGAGCTGTTTCAAGGGCTTCTTCTTACTTCAGCTTTTCATTCCAAGATATATTTTGTAAGAAAAGCACACAAACTGAATTAAATCAAGACTATCCCAAGGTACAGAGAAAATCAGTCAGTGGCAATTTCTGCATAGCCGTTTAAGACTCCACATTTTTAAAACGTTATGGAAGTTGTGAAATTAAAAGCAAACAAAAGAACAAAGAAGAGAACCTGGAAATGGCCATGTTCTATTGATATTAGTGAAGGACTTCTCAGCAATCCCTCCTGTGCTAATGTTGTTCCCATATTTGGGCTATAATGTTCAGTAAACACAGCTCATTTTATGAGATGACTTAACAGCCATGTGCCTAATAGAGAGCCAAACCAAAGCAAAGGTCCTCCCTTCCTGAGCTTAGATGAAGCTCAGAAACTAGAGAATGCTTAACACTACACAGAGAAACCAGTCACGTCTTTTTGTCTTACTACAGGCTATTATTTGAAGTTCACCTTGGGCAAGAGTTGCAACACAGGGAGTACAAAGTTGAAGGTCTTTAGTGACTATTTGGACCGTCAACACAGCTTGGCATTGTCAACATTCTACCGAGCTCTAAGTGGAGACAGTTACAACAAATACAGCTTGCTTTATTTCTGAAACAAACTGTGCACATATTTGTGGCCACACTACTAATTTACCTGTAGATTGTTCCTTTCATCTCCTCAGTATGTTATTCTCCCCTAGTTACAACATGCTGGGGTTATTCTGTTGCCATCTGGAATGCATTCAAACTGTTCTCTTATAGGCGATGGAGAGAGAATGGTACAAGTGATGAAGAGCCTGACTTTGTAGCAGGATTAAAGGAGCTATATACGAAACACGACGAGGCTGGAGGATGACTAAGGAATGCCATGATGACAGTCTATAAATATTCGAAAGGTATAAACACCGAGGAATAATTTTGTTTGCTGCAGCTGGTACAACCAAGAGAGAGGGAGTCTCAGGAGCAAGAGATGATGTTTATTACAGAAACTTCAAGAGCTTCGGATGCTATCCATGGGATGTGTGAAACTGAAACTGGATGAGCAGCTAGCGTCAAGAGCAACGAGATGGGAGGCTGGGCTCTATCATCCAGAGAAAGGTGGTCATTAGAGCACCCGGACCCACAGACTCGCTTTCGTAAGCTAGTAGGTGACCAAGGAAGATTTAGAGGGTTTCCAGAGTTGTTAGAATGATGACTCCCAAGGATTGGAAGGTCCTACTATCTGGTAAAGGAACAAGGAGAGAACATATGAAAGAGAGTGGTGAGCCTCTTCATCCATCTTGTTTACGCCATCCCTTTCCTTAGGATAGTTTTTGAGGACCTCACCAACTTCAAAAGTTTGGATAAGAGGTTTACTGAGCTGAAAAGTTTGAACAATGTAACGGAAACAATTCTTATTCGAAAGATTCTAGACTATTTAGAACGGCTACTTAAGTTTTACTTGCATGAAATATTTATTGATGTATTCATGTGGCAGTCCAGCAGACAGCAGTGACCTCCTTCCACGGCTTGGAAAGGGGGTTGTAAAATGCTTCCCTCGTTTTCCATGTATCCTGAATTTCCTGTCTTGCTGCTAAACCCTATTTCATCAGCGTCTTGGGCCCAATTCAAGTCTGCTGTTTGAGAGAATTTCGTTCTTACTTGACTCTTGTCTTTTTATGTGGTTCCCTAAGAATACCCCCACATGTTCTATATTGCTACTCCCCCAGAATTGCACTCAAAATACAACTTTGAACAAAGGCTTGCTAAAAAAAGCACAGAACAATAAAGAAATACTCATTCAATTTCCAGTGAGATTAAAAATATTTTAATAGAACGGTTATTGGGCAAGTAGCAACCACTCTTAAAGACATGTAGACAGAATAGATGACATAGAATATAAACACTCAAATTAACAAATACCAAGTGATTATATACAGGTCAGGCACCAGAAGTCACTAGGAAGATAAAGATAAATGGAACCTGGCATCTACCTTCCCTAGAACACACGGGCACACAGGTACAACCTAATATAAGGAACCAATCAGATAAGGCTTAGAAGAGGGAGAGCAGATCTGACTTTGAAAACAAAGTGGAAAATTTAGTAGAAGGGGAAAAGATGGAAGGCACAAAGCACTTTAACAAATCACGCAGTGAGTGAGAGCACCTAGCAGTCTGGACCGATTGGCGTGGGAGAACGGAGGGACTGCCAGCAGCCATGGACCCAAGGCAGGCCAAAGAGGGTTTGCTATAGCAGACTAAGCAAGTGGATATAAGTGGATGTAGCTAAGTGGATATAAGAGATTTTAAGTCACAAACATACATGACTATATACATGCTTTAATAACTCTAGATTTAAAGTGAAGGAATGACTACAGAGGAATAAAGAGGTTGAGAAATGAGTTCAAAAGCCACTGTGATATTTCTGTAGAGAGGAAATAAAAGTAGAAGAGAAATGTTTTACTGCCTTTTATCTGCCTACCTACCAGCTAAGCCTTATCTCCTTTAATCTGCAGACTAAGACAAAGGAGGCCCCAAAAAATTAAATGTCATTTACCAACACACAAGTCAATACAAGCAGAGCCAACACTTGCTCATCAGTCACTCAATGCTAAAAACCACACTGTCTATTCTGCCTAGCAATACAGGCTGGTACCGGCAGCTGGCAGCGTGGTTGGGGAAGAGGGAGTGACTTAAAAAGTGCTTCAAAAATATACAGGGCAAGGGGACAGACTAAATGGACAAAGAAGGAAAAGTGAGGGACAGCTTTCACATTCCCATTGTGGACAGAGCTTTGTGGGCAACCAGAGAGGTGAGGATAATTAAGGGCCCTCACCTGTGCATTTGTTGATATGCCTTTGCTGGTGAATATATGGGTGTATATACAGGTAGGTACACTTCAGAATATTCATGGCTGTTGTGGTGTGTGCATGGTGGTAGATCAGTAATTGTAAGTAAAATATTAAAACTCGCCATGAAGAATGTTATTTGAAAGAGAAAGCAAACCCCATTATCTTCCAGTCCCCACTAGTACGCAAATTCCTTTGCACCACTCCAATAGTTGGCAAGCGTGGAGGACACACACACACATGCGCGCGGGCACACACCCCAAAGAAAAAGACTGACCTGACCAGATTCGAATAATAATCTGGTCCTCAAAATAGCTTAGGTACCCAAATGAGGCTACATCAGGATGGGGAACTGGTCACTTAAATTCGCCTACTCAATGCAGTCCCATCTGTGACTGGCTTTCCTTTTGTCCTCCGTTCAGCAGGAAGGATTGCAGGCCTCTGGAGACGTTGAGCAGAGCGCCTGGGATGTTACAGATGGGATGCTGCCTCAAGGGAAGCTATAGGGAATCCCATTTAATTAAGAGTCTCTTCAAGCTTTGGAATTTCCATGACGAACCCTTTCTCCTGTGTGTTACTGGCTGATTCTCGGGGAGAAACAAAGGAGAGGCACTGTGCCTTCTACCTAGCCAGTTCACCCATAACACACATATTAGGCCGTGGGCAAATAGTCTACTGTCCAGTACACCTGCATACTTTCCCCTTCACAGACCCAACCAAAGCAACTTCAACACAGGAAAAAGTAAAACATGGACTCCATTTATACTCAAAGGCCTCTTTAGCTATCTGCCTTTAACAGGACATAACCAATCAATACCCATGGCCTCATCCCTGCTCTGTGAGCTGCTGGAATCACTGCATTTGATCCCAAATCTGTTCCTGACAGTTGAAGCTACTATTGCAATTCTGATGAACTCAGCACCAGTCAGGGTCTCAATCCCAAACACTAGCANAGGGAGAGGGAGAGAGAGAGAGAGAATGTGTCAGGTTCTTGGAATCTAAGTTGAATGGACTGGAATAGTTTCATCAAGATATTTCACTTAGGTAACCAAGGCAAACTGTTCAATTGGGTTTGCACAAGCAAACGTTAAAATATTAGAGGGAAAAGCATGAACATCTCAAAGCAAGGGGCATCACAACGTCTCCATGAATGTCTTTAACTTCTTCCTCTTTTCTATGGTCCAGGCGGTGTGAGCACATGAAGCAATGATGCAGTATGGTTGGCTCACACTGAGACAAAACTGCTAACCCTCACTTAAAGTTATCAGTGCTTCTGCCTTCTGCAAACCACATTGGAAAAATATGTGCCTGCTTGCATGTGTATCATGTGCATGCAGATACCTCCAGAAGCCAGAAGAGGGCATCAGGTCCCCTGGAACTGCAATTAGGAGGCTGAGAACAACTCAGGCTATGAGTTAGGAACCACATCTGGGTCCTCTGTAAGAGCAAAAAGTTTTTTTTTTTAATTGCTGAGCCCTACTATACTTTTGAGTATACTATACATGTTATAATTGAGCCCATTTTAAGTGAGCATTCTAAATACTTTTAATAAGTATATAGCCTATGGCAATCACCATGCCCAAGCCAGAGAACACTTCTATGAGCTTGTCATTGCTCCCAACCCTCAGCAAGCCATTGTTCTTTTGCATATTATCACCTCATAGAGACAAGTCCTATTTTATTGTGTAAATATGTTGCAGTTCATCCTTTCACCTACAGATGGAGTTGTACTTGAAAGGACACTGCCAGTTTTTGTCAATTACAAAGCTGCTACCAACTGTTGTGTGTAAATCTATATGAAAATGGGTTTTTGGTTTGCTTCAGGCCAACAGTTAGGAGAAAATCTGGGTCATGTTGAATGTGTGTTTAATGTTTAAAGACACTATGGAGGTGTTTATAAAGTATCCATCATACTGTGCCCTCCCCAGAACTGCATGGGAACCCCAGCTGTTTGGTGTCTCCATTCACACTTGGGATTGTCCGTGCGTCAATTCTCCTCCATTTGATTTTGTTACTAATTCATGTACGGGGACTCCATGGGAATTTGCTTCTCTAAGGCCACAGATATGGAGCATATTTTCAGTTGATTATTACTTTGCCCACTTTTAAAATGTGCCCCCTTTGTTTTTAATAAGTCATCAAAGTGCTTTCTATAGTTTAGGCACATACATTTTTAGATGTGTGCATGTGTGTCTAGATGCATGACTTGGTATTTCATTTTTCAATGCTTTCTTTTGAATTTTCTGCTTTTCCTTTTTTTTAGGACAGGATCTTCTTATACAGTCCAGGATGATAGGAATGCAGTTTTTGGTCATCTTGTCTCAGCTTCCCATGTCCCGGGACTACAGGCTTAAAGTACCATGCCTACTTTTTAGAATGTGGATGAAATAGAATTCATCTTTTTTCTTTTATGGATTTTTTTATATATCATATATTAAACCTTTTACTGCCATAAATTCATAAGAACTTTCTGGTAGTTTTTATTTCATAAAAACTTTATAATTTTGACTTTTATATCTAGTTTTTGATTCAAAAAACACCTAAGACCTCTATAATTTAAAGTAAAAAATATCACCGACCAAAATAAAAGAACTCTTAGATTAAGGAATAGATACATCACATTCATAGTTTGGAAGTCCTTTTAAGGTGTCAATTCTTCTCATTTGATTTATGTGAGTAATCTTATGGGCTTTTTAAAATATATATATAAAATTGACAAGTCACTTCTAAAATGCAAAAGGATACAAAATAGTCCAACCAATTTGACAAGAATAACAGAGCTGGAAGATGTTTTGTCCTCAGGGTCTATCTCCACTAAAAGGAAACTCAAGCAAGGAGCTGCTGCTCAGGCTGGTTTTGAACTTGTAACATTGTTACCCTAGCCTCAAAAGCAGCGGAGCCGCACAGCCACTAGAGCATGTAAGCTGCAGGAAAACAAGATTTCCCATAAGACACTGACAACTGAGACACAGGGTACTGACTTGCACAGACAAGGCAGAGTTTCAAACCTTGCAGGTTGCAGTGACAAAATCCCTTTAATCCCAGCACTTGGGAGGCAAAAGCAGGTGCATCTCATGAGATCAAGGCCAGCCTGACCTTCAGAAAGAGTTCCATACTCACAAGAGCTACACAGTGAGACCCTGTCTCAAACAGACAAAAACCACCACCACCAACAACAAAAAGGAACACATGGGGCTGGAGAGATGTCTGGGGGCTAATTGCGCTTGCTGCTCTTCCAAGAGGACCCATGTTCTGTTTGTAGCACACTCAAGGCAGCTGCTAACTGTTCACAACCTCGTTTTCAGGAGATCTAATGTCCTCTTCTGGCCTCTGTAGGTACTAGGCATACACATGGTGCACATGGATGCATGAAGGGCACATGTATGTATGTGTAGGCACACATAAATAGTATAAAATAAAAAAAATTTAAAAGTCTCACATTTAATTATGTAATCCTCTCCAGATTAAAATTTTCTCAAATCTGCTCATTTCCTAAATATAATTGTGTATGGTCATGAAAACAGACTAGCGAGAGGAAGAGCAACAGATTTTATATTTTATCAGTAGGCAATAATTAATACTTCATTTTTATATTAAACAAACATAGAAACCTAGACTATTTTTTCTATTTATTGACTTAAGTTTTTTTCATAGAATATATTTTGATAATATTTCCCCCTCCCCAACTTTTCCAAGATCCTCCCCACATCAGTACCCACATAATTTACCAAACCAAACTAAAACAAAAGAGCACACAAAAAATATGGAGTCAATTTTGTGTTGCCCAACTACTCCTAAGCATCGGTCCTGCCTTCAAGGCTGGTTGATATGCCTAGTGACACCCTATAGGAGTGATTTTTCTCTCCTAGCTGCTATCAATTGCACACAGCTTTTTGTTAGGGATGGGACTGTGTGGTCACTTTCTGGTCTTTGTGCTGGGATTCTTTATGGCTTGAACTTCTGCCAGTCTTGTGTGTGCTGTCATTACAGCCTGTGTGAGTTCATATGTGTATCAGGCCTGTTGTACCTGGGAGATACTGCTTTCTAAGAGTCGTCCACTGCCTCCAACTCTAAAAACCTGTCTCCTCTTCTGCATACATTCCTGTGACTTGAGGGGAAGGGTTTGATAAAGACATGCCATTTAGGACTGAGTGACTTAAAAATTCTCTCACTTTCTGCACACTCTCAAGTTGTTGGTCTGTATGTTTTTTTAAATATTTATTTATTATGTATACAATATTCTGACTGTGTGTATGTCTGAAGGCCAGAAGAGGGCACCAGACCCCATTACAGATGTGGTTGCTGGGAATTGAACTCAGGACCTTTGGAAGAGCAGGCAATTAACTGCTGAGCCATCTCTCCAGCCCATGTTGGTCTGTATGTTAATTGCTACTTATTGCAAGAAGAAGGTTCTCTGACCGGACTGAGTGATGCTCTGATCCACGAGTATAGCAAAAATGCCATCAGAAGTCATTGTACTGCAACATTCCTTTAGCAGAATATAGTTGTAGCTCTTTTCCTAGGGCCCATCACTCATCCAGCCTCAGGTTCTTGGCTGCTTTAGCAGTGTCAGGTTCTACCTCATGGCGTGGGCCTTAAATTCATTCAGAAAGTTGGTGGTTACACCTACACCATTTGTACCACTACTGTACATTAGATCTTGCTGGTAGGTCACTGGGGTAGGTCGTAGTGTTTGTTGGTGGGTGACACTGATGATTACTTTTCTTCTGGTAGCAAGTACCTTCCAGCAACAGTCAGGAGAGATATAACTTTGAGATGGACAACAGCTTGCTATCTCCATGTACAATGCATAATTAGGTGTGTTCTGCAACACCATACTAGTTTTTCTAGTGGTGGGAAATGCCAAATCAGCCTGTAACTTATGCTCACTAAAATTAAGAAGCTTTTGTCATGATGATGTCATCTTTCCTGGGTCACCCCAGAAAGATAAGAATCCCACATCCTGCTGAGTACATCATGCAAGTTTAGCTGTCTGATGCCAACAATAAGAAAAAGAGATTTGAAATGGTTTCTATCATAATAACTCAAGTCTTTGTTTTCCTTCTTACCATTAATTGTGCCTGAGATAGTTTGAGTAAGTTATATAGTCCTAAGTTATAAACATTCTTTTGGTAATGATGTTCTTTAATAAGGAAATATAATTTATTTAATATAGTGAAAAAAATATTCACAGTGGATTAATGTGGAAGAATAGACACATAATTAAATGTATTTTTTGTTAAAACTGACATAGGGTATTTGATTTGAATCATTATGTTTTATTGGAAAATATGAATGTAGCAGAGCATAAGATATAGCACTTTCTTGAAGGCCAAAATTGTAGGTGAAAACACTCTTGAAGTCCACATGTGGGTTCACTTGCTCATGTGATTATTATGAACAAATTAAAGTACAGAGCCCCCTAGGCAATACAGTCCTTACTGCAAGAGCAACAGAGAATGGGAGCACTAGGTACCATGACTGGAGGATGCCTGTTAGTGACTACATTAGCTGCCATACTGGGACCATGGCAGCTTCTGCTTTACAGACGCTAGCATAAATAGGGATGTATTAGGGGCAGTGCAGCCACGTGGATAATATGATTGCTGGTTTCTGTCTATTTTCATCTTGAAAAGCAAAAGGCATTAAGAAACTTTTTGATACCCATAAACTAACATCAACAATGGCCAACAAGTGCTAGTCACAGTACAGCTACACTCATGAAATGTCACATGCTTACGTGTTAGGATGCTTTCTGGGATGGATATAAAACAAAAAGGCTGTCAGCAAAATTTTCTTACTATTACATAAGCATTCTAACTCTACCCTTCTGCAGGGAACAAAGGTGAGCTGACTACAACTGGAGGAGCAGCAGTGAGTTGTGTCCTCAGAGCAATGCTCTATGGGCAGGGTAGATCTGCTGTGACTTTCTGACAGACCCTGCCTCAGTGACCACATCATCTGTCCCATCAGTGTCCTCGGGATTTCTTCTTCCAAGGATTCAGCATTGGTTTACTCTTTGAAATAATACCCCCCTCGGTACAGAAACATAACATGACCTATTAATGAGTAAGATTTCTGGGATTGTTTCTCATCTGCCCATGTTTCCCTAGTTCCAGGTCTTAGTTATTTCAAAATTCTTGTAAGTTAATTCAAAATCCTGTAATCTATTTTCACCACTCACAGGCTACATTACCATCTAAAATGTGTCTCCAATGTTGCCTTCCTCAGGAAACCAGTTCCCCATATTTCCTCCCTTTTCTCACCCCATAATTCCCTTTCCCCTCTTTCTTTTTCTAACAAATATTACAATGTTCCTCTTCTGTAAATTGACACTTGTCAAGGTGAGCATTTTTTTTGTTGTTGTTAACTTGACTTTAAGCCAGAGTCATATGGAAGGAAGGATTCTCAACTGAGAAAATGCCTCCATCACCTTGGCCAGCAGACATCACTGTGGGACATTTTCTTCATTAATGATTGATGTGGGGGGCACCTTCCTTGCAAACAAGGTCTTGAGTTATATAAAAAAGCAGGGCTGAGCAAACCACAGGGACTAATCCAGCAAGCAGCATTCTTCCATGGCCTCTGCCTCCAGGTTCTTGTCCTGCTTGAGTTCCTGTCCCGACTTTCCCTCAGTGATGTGTTGTGACCTAGGACTTTATGATTAGAAAACCTTCCCTCCCTATGGACCTTTTGGTAGTGGTCATGGTCTTTAACCATAGCAATAGACAGCAAAGCAGGACAGCTGTTTACAATTCTGGCCGTTTTTCATTGGGTTGTTCATGAAACCCTTCTTCCTACCCCCAAAGCATATGTAACTTCTCTCTTCACCACACTCCTGTAGACATTTTAACAGGCAATCAAGTGAATTCAGGGTGTGCTGAAGATAATCATGTGGACATCTAGATCAACCACTAGTTTTGGAGTTAAGCTTACAATGTGAACTGTTCATATCCTTATGTATTTAACGAGATCTCAGTCAGTGCCTGGTATCACAAAGCATTCGACTCAGTATGCATGGGAGAAAGCCATCATTTCTGAAAGGTATTTAAAAATAACAAGACAGCCATTTTTAAGAAAGGCGTTTGACACTTCTACCTGATAATGTTTTCAATAGCGGGAGTTGAGAGGTCCATTATTACTTGATTTACAGGAAGTAAGCCTTGCTGTTGTCAGGGGAAGGCATAAATGAAGTAGAGCTTTATAAGAAGAAAAACAAAATATGGGGACTGGAAAGATGGCTCAGTGGTTAAGAGTTCATTATTGCTCTGTCAGACAACTGAAGTTGAGTTCCCAACAGCCACATCAGACAACTCACACTGCCTGTAAGTTCAGCCTCAGGGTATCTGATGCCCTCTTCTGACCTCTGTGGGTACCCGCACCAAAACAAGCCCCTTCCTCTCCCCCTTCTCTCCCTCTCTCTGTCTCTGTCTCTGTCTCTCTCTCTCTCACACACACACAGGCACACTCAAACACACATTCATTTACTCAGACATATACACACATATGCATAAACAAAAATAAATCTTAAAGAATCAAGTATAGATTCTATACATATGCACGTATCTTAGGCAGCTTCTGCAGTAGCAGGCTCTCATGTATATTTGTAGGTGACCTTCAGTGTTAGCTGTTCCGCCTTTACCCTGCTCCCTATCCCCTTCCTCAATCCTCCTATTCTAGATTCTCCTTTATCTCTCCATAACACTATATTCTATTTCCCCTTCCTTGGGAGATCTCTTCTAAGAAATGGAAACACGTCCCATGCTCATTGATTAAAGAATCATATTTCCATTTTTGTACATACCACCTATTCAACACCATCCCTATTGGTACATCCTATAAAAAAGAAAGTGGTCCTAACTTTTCATGGAACACCCAGAATAATTCAAGTTACAAAGCAATCTTGAGAGGAAGAAGAAAGATATTCTACATGCTGACAACAAAGTTTTAGTAAAAGTAAAAAAATCATACCAGTGACATCAAAATAGACACAGGGGTCAGAAGAATACACTGGAAAAGTCTAGAAGGAGGCCCACAAAGCCATCTTCCCTGATGGGTGGTGAGTATTAAGCTTTGCAAAAGGACAGACTTTTCAATAATTTTTACTAAGAAATTGCACAACCATATATTTGTAAGGCTGAAAGCAGACCCCTATCTCACCAGTCACAAAAGTGAACTGAGTGCTATTAAGGACTTAAATCTAAGACCTCAAACTGTGAAGCTACCAGAAGAAAGCATGGGGAAGCACTTGAGGACATGGTAGTGGTTAGGGGGTTCTAGATGAGGCCCCCAAAATACAGGAACCAGAAGTAAAACTAAACGGTCGTGTGGCATAACACTAAAAAGCTTCAGGAAAGCAATGAAGCAATTTTGCTGGGCATGGTGGCACACACCTTTAATCTCAGCACTTGGGAGGCAGAGGCAGGTAGTTCTATGTTCTGTTTCAGGACAGCCAGGGCAATGTAGAGAGACCCTATCTCAAAATTAAAAAAAATAGTAAAATAAAATAAATGTTTAAAACCATTCCTTTGTCAGATTTAAGAATAAATGGCAGTAGAGTTCCTTAGTTCACTAGAATTAAGGAGTGGGGCTTTCAGGTCTAAGGATTTGCCTGGTGGGTATACCAGTTATATGAGTTGCTTTCCTTGTTGCCCAAACTAACAAAAACCAACCTAAAGGAAGGGGGAGTCTTTTGGTCTTACAATCTGAGAGGATCCAGTTTATTGTGGTGGGAAAGAAGTAAGCTCACCATGTTTCAATGTCTTTTAGGCATGAGTCAGGTAAACTGTCTGTTAAAAGAGGATTCTGTTTCTGACTAACAAAGATTCAAGCTACTCCAATCTGAGTGACGTGTGCATGGAATCTTCAAACATGTAACAAATGATCCCTGGGTTCACAAAGTACTCTGGAATTCAGGCTATCAAGAGACACCAAGAAGTTACAGTTTCAAGAAGGACTCAATACTGTCAGCCTTGTGACCATATACCCCTAAACTTGGGGTTTCCTCAGGTCTCTTTTCAACCTTCGCAAATATATCCCTCCCACTGACATCATCGCAACCCACCAAATCCATGCATCTTCCCTCAAGCAAGTTTGCTATCAAGAAACGACCCTAGACAAATGGTTCTTTGCTGTTTGAGAAATTCCCCAGGGAAGTAGTTTCCAAAAGTTGTCACAAGAATTATTTCTATGTCTTCCAATCACCTCCAGGATGCTGACTCCCAAGAATCACAGGTGGCAAAGAGGCAACTCTTTGGCTCTCCCTAAGGAATTAGATGTTGTCCAAATTAGCCATGGGGCAAATGCTAAAGTCTCCAGGAACGCCAAAGCTGACCTGAGTTTGAAAAATACCCAGTTAAGGAAGGGGTATTCAGTGCTCCTAGCTTATAAAATACCAAACTGAGCAATGAACTGGACCAGTATTTCATAATGAGCTGTCAAGAATTCGTATGTTGATAATAAATTTCAAGTGGTAACTTTAAAAGATTCAAAAATACATATAAAACATAACTGAGAAGTTAAAAATAACTTGAAAACAAATTTCTAAATAATTCCCAGATGGAAATATGAATCATAAAATATTTTATTAAGTAAAATAATATTAAAACCCATGGGCCACATATAAAGTCAGAAGGGTGTGCTCGAATTTAAATATAATTAAACTAAAACAATTGAATTAATGATGTTGCAAAACTGAATGAGAAATTAAATCAAAGAAGTAAGGTGCAGGAATTAAAGCTAATATTAAAAATTATGAGTTGGGAAACCATCACACTTTGGAAACACACATGCACACACCCCTTATGAATATTTAACTTAGAAGGCAAATGGAAAAGCCATCAAAGTACATTAGCTACACAGACAAGAAAGACTGTAAAACTGTAAAAGACAAACATGCCAACATCAGCTAACACAGGGGAAAACCCTGATAAAGTGCATTACAATTAAGACAAGCCCCCACAACAGCAAAACTTTCAATAATCTAATAGTCAATGAAGCCATGAAAAAGTTGGTCATGGATGCAGTTCAGTTGGTGTTTGGATGCAGAAGCAGTCAAGGTCAGAGTGATCTTGCCACCCTAGCAATCATCACTGAGAAATGGAAACAAATGCAGACTGTACAACAGCAATCAAGCTATCAAAAATAACAACACAAGTTATGAATTCAAAGAAAAGAAGATGTGGTATTTTAAGAGATCAAGGTGAATTTGAAAATTGATTTCGGGTGCTGTGCAGGTGGCTCTTTAAGAGTCAGGCTTGATCATATGTGACTATAACCCCAGCACTGGGAGGCAGAGACAGGACTCTGAGAGCTCACTGGGAAGCCCCTGATCCACATGAGCTTGTGGTTAAGTGAGGACGGCCTTCGTGAACTAGAAGTCACCCCTCTAAATACTGTGAGCTCACATTCTTGTTCCCATCTTCATGGCACACCAGCAAGAGAGAGAAGAGAAAAACCAATTTCCATACAGATTTATTAGGCAACATAATGATTGCAAATCATTTTTCTGAAATGTCACAGATTCCTCCAGAGGTTCTACTGAAACGCTGGAGCATTTCCACATACATGTAAATATATAGAACATGTAAACACACACACATAGCACACACACGTCTTTTTAGTGAAGGAAAACACAAATTTCCTAAACTAGACTGTGGACTCAACTCCAAACCCATTTTCCAATGCAGCGATACAGGAGTGGTCCCTCATAGATCAGGTCTACTCACAGCCACAAATGAGTTTGTATGTAGAGTTGGTCCTACTGCCCAGGGCTCAGCCCAAATGTAACATTTGGTGGCCAAGAATTCAGACTCAGTCACTTTCAACCCATTACTAAAGTGTTGCTCGCTAGCTGTTCCCTCAACCAAGCAAACAAGGGGAAAATCTTATCTTTGGGGCAAAATACCAAGCAAAAAGGACCAGGATGTAGAGTGCCCACAACACTGTGAGCTGAACTTAAAGAATATTTTAACTTGTATTCTGAAGCTTGATCTGGGCACCAACATTCTAGAGTGTACACTGTCTCCTTACTTTTTGACAATACAATCTGATTCAGGCATCTTAGAGAGGTTTGGTTTTCCTCTCTTAGGATTTTGTTAGTGACCAGTCTTGCTTGATATAATGTCCTATTTGGTCGGCGTTAAAATGGTAAGGAAATCATTGCAGCTCATGGGAGAGTGGCTTCTGAACCGTCAATTTGAGCTCACCTCTAAGCATGACGCACTCCTCGCTTATCCTCTCTCTAGATCTTAAGACAACTCTATTCATTTCTGAACTCCATCTGACCCGGTTTCCATTGCTGGAGAGAAACATTTCAAGCAGGGAGCCTCGTTTGTTTTCTCTTCGGAGAGGATCTGTGCTGTGACGCACATGTCCTTTCTGACTATCACTCACGCACCCCTAAATCCCTTCCAGTCTTCCACCAGACTAGAGCTTTCTACTGCTCAATTCTAGAACCCGACTTCAAGGTTCTCAGGAAACAAAACTGGCTGATAAGACAGGATGGGGGTGGGTGGGCCACAACTGCTACCCATTACCTCTTCCTACCTGACACATTACCTTTGCCACCTATTCATCCCCTAGTTCTTCATCCAGACCCAGGGCAACTCTGTTAATAAAGAAGGGTGGTGGGGGGTGATGACGATAAAGGGACAGAGAGGAAAGGCGGAAGAAGCCTGGACCATTTAGTGGGAAACAGGGGGAGAATGAGAAATGCTGGGGAAAGGGTACCCCAGGGTTTTATCACTTCCAATGCTCTACTAAAGAGATCCACTTTACTTGGAAGCTTCGAGTTGTTCTAACTTTGACTGGGCTTTCTGGTTAAGTTAGAATGTTGTCTTCCACAGCTGAACTTGTCATCAAATATGAATTTTTTCTTTATTTCAAAATTAGTGTTTTCAGCAATAATTCAGCCTTTTAGCAAACAAGATGTATTTGGACTCCTGCCTATCTCCAAGAACCAAGCTGGCCTTGCTATCTCTAGGTCACGGAGGGATTTACTGGAAGGCTACTGCAGAAGCATAAATCCCCTAAAGATGACCGTGTTTTAATGCTTGACACCTGGGTTCTGGTTCTAGTGATTTAGTAGCTAGGATGACAGTCTTAAGGGGGAGAGTAGCTGAGGTGATCTAGGTGAACCCAATCTGATCCCACAGGTCCTTAAAAACTGCAGAGTCTTCCTAAGATGTCATCAATGGAAAGAGTGACTAGGAAAAATTCATCAGAAACACCATGGGGGAGGGAGGAGCTGTGAGAAGCTCCAGGGAAAATAAAAAGCCAACAGGATTACCCCTCAGGGGGAAGAAAGCAATGCAGCCTTATGAATACCTTGAACTCTGACCACAGAACAGTAAAATAACAAATATATGTTGCTCTAGGCCCTACATCTGTAGTAATTGACTGCATCCATAGGAAACTAATACAGGAAACTAATCATAAACCAACACTGATACAATCTTCATCATCTGTAATCTTCCTCTTCTATCTTATCAAGGCAATTGGAGAAGAAGGGAGAAGGCCCAGGGTACAGGACTGTGATGCACTCCCCTTCCAATGTCCCTGTCCAGAGATGATTGGAGATCACTTAGCTCACCTTTTTCCATGGCAGAGCTACTGGCTTCTGGAAAGATAGCTGCTGGGAGGGAGGGAGGAAGGGAGGGAGGGAGGGAGGGAGGTGGGTTATTACTCACTGTAATCAGAACTTTTGCAATTTAAAGTAAGATAGAAAAGCTAGCATGAATTCTCTTCTTCACATTTTCATGGATACTAAGATTTGTTTTTCTGCAGAGTTGAGCAGCCTCAGCATCTGGGTTTTTCCCTTTTCCCCTATTAATAAGAGCCCTTTCCCTTTGCACTTAAAGGAAGCACCTGCCAGCCTGTTTGGCATGTC
This sequence comes from Bramus lutescens, assembly GCA_001685075.1. Classification (NCBI taxonomy): domain Eukaryota; kingdom Metazoa; phylum Chordata; class Mammalia; order Rodentia; family Cricetidae; genus Bramus; species Bramus lutescens. The sequence goes on along the minus strand of LOEQ01002945.1, from coordinate 80,053 downwards.
TGAATTAGCAGCACCTCTGTTTTTGTTCAGGGGCTACTACTAAGTGGAAGAAGGGTTCCTGAGCATACATGCTCCGACAGTGCAATGGTCTGGTGTGAAGCGTGCTACCAAGTGCCTAAGCAACAGGTGTCATGTGAGGTGTAGGGCAAAGGCCCAAGGGAGGGATTGTGTTCCAACTTGATGAAGAAGGACAGCATGAGGCTTCACCACATTCCCCAGAATGACATGTAATCCAACATTATGATTTGTTTGTTTCTAGAATTTTCCATTTCAGATATGTAAGCCACGATAGTCTCGTAATTGAAACTGTATTAAATACAACTGGGACTGGTATCAAGGTATGTATCTCTTGGGATAATTTACTCAATTCATGACTACAAAACAATAGAGAAGCAATACAAAGAGGAAGCAAGGATTCTACACGAAAGGATCAAAATGCTTAGACATTGTGGTTGTAACCGAGGTTATCGCTTCTCTTAAGTATCATTTTATTTAAAACAAACAACAAGAACACTTGGAGATGGCTTCCAAGGTCCTTTCCATGGTAAAAAGAGACAAACTCTTTAGCAGGCCGCACGACCAAACAAACACAGCAACAAGAACACAGAAGTAAGAAAACATGGTAAGGGTTTTCTGACAGCTTGCCTATTTGTTGCATCTTGGAAGTAATGTTCAAATCTAGATGTATACACATTTACACTTCTAAAGATTGGGTGATCCTCCTCCTGCTGAGTGTGGTGGAATCTTCACACAGTGGGATCCCTACCGTGCTGCTGACATGCAAAAACTCAAGGGCAGGGAGAGCATGGCTGACTTCATTTGAAATGCAAGCACTTCCTGTTTTGAAGTATGAGAAGAAGATAGCATTATCATCTTTTTGTCACCTGGCAAGTCTCTACTCTCTATAAAATCATCATGGCCACCAGCAGTGTTATGTGGCAACAGAAATGGTTTTTCCCTCCTTTACCAACCACTGATCTGGTAGCAGCGACTGTCACTCCTTCCATGCCCCTACCACTGGCTCACCACTGTGCTAGTAGTGCCAGGACACTCTGCTATCACCACCAGAAGAGGGTGGCATTGTCCCCACCTTCTGGACTTTCCTACCTCTCTACCTGTATTTCTTTATGTTATGCCTTCTTCACCTTCTCTATTGGGGTGGGGGGAATTCACATTTCTTTAATTAGATCAGGTATCACCCCCTTAACCTACCAATATTTTCCATGTCCCAAGACATTTTTAAGTCATATGTATAGTTAATTTCTCATGTTATCTATCTCACAGGGGAAGAATGATTACATGTTTTTCACTGTCTAACCTGTGTTAGTCTATAAGTTTCTTGAGGGCAAAGACTTCCAAATGTATTTATCTTCTCTCCACCTTAGCTATTTTGTGTAGTGACTCTAATCCACTCCAAATAAACTGTGATGGACAAATAGGTTTTTCCACAAACATCCACAGAAGCACACCACGTAACCTTCCAATCTCCTATGTCATTACCAAACAGACTGACTCACTGAAAAAGAGAAATGACAATCGAGGAGATTAATTGTGTTCGGTTTCACCATCTATGTTATTTGTTCAGTTATCAAAGGAACAGAAATTGAAAACAGACACACCAAAAGCCATGCAGCCCACAGACGTACCCACTGTGAGAATGTGCTGACGAGCTCTGGCTAGTGAGCAGGTGAGTATCAGCAGGAAACCATGAGCACACTCTCCCTTACCAACAGATCTGTCATGGGATGCCAGGCAAACTAAACACCCCTGCCTGCTGGTGTATGTGCCACCACGACCATGAAGCAATACATAATGTATCCTAGAAATAGAGTTTTGTGAAATTAAAATGAAAATCGACAATCGGCGAAAGTTGGAGAACCAGGGTTCCTTATGCAGATGTGTCTCAGAGGACCTTCTGAAAGCCATCACCAATGCCTTTCTGTTTTTAGCTTTATGATGTGACCAGATGAAACTTGATCAGTAATTCTCAACGGAGTTTTTAATTCCATGATACATAAGAATATGCCATAGTCAGCTAAATTTTGTCAGTGGGTGCGGATCTTAAGATGTATATATGCCCACAGTGTTGTCTCATGAGAAAGTTATTCCCCTGGTAACTCTTAGTCTTCATACTCGGAACCAAGAAACTCAGGATGCTTCCCATTCCAAAGCTCTTGGTTTTATAGTCCTCACAGAAAGAGTGCCACAAAAGGGACAGGGGTGTAAGGTAGTAGCTAGTTTATTCATGGTCAGTGTGGCAGAGGAGAGACTCAATCCTTGACTTGGATCCTGAGCTTTGGGTCTCTCTGATGTGGGGCCTGAGGAGGATCCCCACACAAGCTTCAAGATGACTCAGTAATTTGGAGATGACAATGGTACCTGGTCATGCCAAACTGGACAGCCACCCTCAGAAGGGATCTGGATTAAATCTAGGGGTCTTCTGTGTGACTTTTTAATTGAAATTGTAGCTTTAGAATAACAAGAATTAGTATCTGAAAGATTTTCTTCCCTTCCTTCTCTTTTTATGTTTTCTTTTTCCCCCGGCATATATTATATTGGCAACATAGATTATGACATACAGATAAATGTAATTATAATGTTTACATTATATATTTTTCTGTTTGACAGAAAGCAAACAATTTATAAGACAACAACAACAACACAATAGAAACAATATTGGACACAGGAGATCTCACCAAAGAGACCTCAAAGTTACAGCTGCCCCACCACTACCACGTTGCTTCCAACCTGATTCACCCTCATCTGTTTTGTATGCTATCATTTTCCTGCTGGTTTTCTATGATGCTCAACAACAGTGGTCCCCACCTTGCGGGTTGTGACCCTTCTCACAGGTGTTGCCTAAAACCATTAGAAAATGCAGATATCTACATTATGATTTGTGACAGTAGCAAAATTCCAGTTATAAAGTAGCAATGGAAATGATTTTATGGTTGGGGTCACTATAACAAGAAGAACTGTATTAAAGGGTCACAGCATCAGGAAGGTTGAGAACCACTGCTCTATAGAATGTCATTCTCTATGCTTATTGATTCACGTACTATCTCCACTCATCAGAACGTGAGCCTCACAGCAGAATTCTGTCTGCTTGACTCTCTGCTGTTGTAACAATGTGTGGATGCACACAGCAGGTGCTCAATGAGTACAGATGCATGGAAATTACACTATCTCCCATAGGGAAGATCGCAGTAGGCTCATGGCAGGACTACTACTAAGCTTTTGTTTTCTCTTCTTACTTAATGATACCATATCCCATTTGAGATAGAAACAGCAATCAAACAAAGGCCTCTGGATCTAGATACTGGTCAGTCTGTAGTCTCATTTCTCTTTCCTGGCAGCTTTCTCTAGTCATAATGCACTTTCTGTAATTCTCTGTTGGTCTTCTTCCTTTCCTCCTACTGAATTGTTGTGAGTGTCTTGAATGCATGGGTTACCAGGAAAATCCAGTTATTATTTAGTTCCAACATTATCTAGATCAGCTAACTATTCCCGGCTCTTTCAATCCCAGTCAACAGTTTTTCTTTCCAGTATCAGCAAACTCTAGTATTTGTCATACAAATTTCTTTTCTTTCTTTTTTTTTTCTGGTAGGCATTTCTGTCCTCAATTTTTACATCAATGGTTAGTGAAAATGCTCAGTCCATGGTAGGTCTACAAAAACCACTAAATGAATAAATAAAGAACATTTAGGCCTCTGACCTAGAAATCACTGTCCTTCCCTTCCTACTTAAAGCACACTCATAAATAAAAATCAGGTTCTAGTTTCTTACCAGCAGAGTCTAGAATGTTCCTAGTCTTACCTATATACATCCTGTGGCCTGTACTAGGGTTTCTCTTCCCTTCACAAGTACTTCAGTGCTGAGGTCACTTCTCTCATAGGCATCTTCTTGGGTAATCTCCAAGAGAAGGTCCACCTTGAGCCTAGTACACCAGAGAATGCAGGCAGTGTGAATGGTCACTGGCAGGACATACCTGGTACTTCCTAGAAATGCCAGAATCCAGAAGCAACTGTATCCCCATGGCATCTGTCACCAGAGATTCAGAGAATCCAAGAGAGTAGGATGTGGGGTAAACTGTTCCCAGAGTTGCTTTAGAGGCACAAGCAAAGTTTTCTTTAGAAGCAGAGTGTCACAACAGCTGCCTGAAGACACCACACATCCAAAATTAGGAGTGGGAACCAAGTTGAATAATCAGTTAATCAGTGTCTGGCTTCCTGAACCACCTTAATGAAACAAAATGCCAAAATTCACAGATACATTGACACTCCTGCTGATGACCTAAAATAGCATCAACTTCCGACCGAGCGAGCCAATTGCTAGCTACTGCACTGAACTCCTTTGCCTAAGGAAATGTCAACAGGGTAACCTTGTTTTCAAGATGAATTCCTTTCCCTTGTTCTCTCTTTTCCAGTTTGCCAGTGAAGTGGAGCAGCTTTTCTAAGGCTCCCTAGCCTAGAAAAACAAAAAAACCACTCTCATGGACTGCTAAAAATCAATTTATGGCCATTTGTGAAAGAGGATAACTCTGGCCTGAGACAGTATGTGGAGTTTCTGAACATGGAGACTGCTAAAAGCATAAACAACCAGATTCAGCCAGGCCTAAGATGAGAAAAGGAATGGGGATGAGCATCTCAGGTGTCACTCACAAGAGGAATTACAACATTGAACATTGATTTGGTGTTTAAATGGTTCAGCTGAACACTGTTGTGGATGAGCTAACTCTTCATCTCTGCAGACATTTGGTATAGTGTAACAGAAGACTGGCATGTCTCAATGCCCACCTAAGGCTTGGTCACTGGTGAGACCATTCAATGAGAAGAGAGCAAAGCATTCTAAGGAATATCCTCTAGAAGAAACAGAGGAAGACCCAGGTTAGGATTTGAACACAGAATTTGTGGTTTATTATGCCTTGCCTCCCTTCTGCCAACTGTGGTCGTAGTCTCAGTATATGCTGAGGACAAAAGTCAGGCTGTGGGTTCAAATTACAACTATAATAGCTACACCTTAGGAAACCTCTTTAACTTTCTTGTGCTTCTGCTTTATCATCTGTAAAAAAAAGAGCATCAAAGGGGCACAGAAAAGATACACAAGCAACACAAACTAAGCTGCCAAATAGAGTACATGCTCACTGGATGCTAATCCCGTTTTATTGAGAAACAGTAGAGGGATGTTTTGGAGTCAAACTACTCCAAAGAACATGTACTGCAAGCAAAAGACCTGATGGAGCAGCATAGGGACTTCTTAAACCAGACAAACCCCCCAAATCACAGTTCTAGGCCTCATTTTGCTCTTTGAAGAAGAAACAGCAACATCACGATATGACATCTTTACTGAGGAATCTCACAATACACCAATACAGTAGGTAGCAACCCCAGGCACATACGCACGCGCGTGCGCGCAGACACACACACACACACACACACACACACACGACTTTGATGAGACCTACAATAACTGTAAATGAAAATGAACAATTAGGAAAAAAGTGGAGGTTTTTCAAGCACGTCTTAATTAATAAAGACTATTTATGTAAGTTACACTCACAGGCTGATTGACAGATCATAAATCTGGATCCCAGAATCTAGAAGAACAAAGTCTGTTTTACTTTGAATAGTCCCCTCAATACTCCCCAAGAGAGCTATGCCTCAGGGAGCAGGTTCTGACGATCCGCCCCTTGTCCTAGCCACCTGGCAAGCTGCTATGGGGACCATGCATTGAGTACACAGTCAACTTTCTGGCCCCTAATTTCTCAGTTGAGATTAAAGGTGGATTTCTGAATGGTTTAGGCAACATATGCTGATGGGAATAGAACCCTATGATTGGCATGCTTGAACCAAGGACATAAAAGACCCTTTCATCAGGGTATCAGCAAAGAAGAAAATTAACTAGGGTTTTGTACTACCTGCAACTCTCAGCTTGATAGCAATGTGCTCTCTGTTCTGGTAAAAAGCAGGCTGTATCGATTATGCTGACACAGCCAGTCAGGCCATGTGGTACTGCATTTGCATTATTTTTTTCTGTACATCTTAGATAAGAAAGAAGGTTATGATTCATCCTGCACCATCTGAGTCAAAATTTGTTTTGTCTTTTTGTTCAATTAGTTTTTTGCATTCCACATTAAAAAGGAAGAGTAGTTTGCTCAGCAAATGAGAATGCTGTGGTGTATCTTGGGGTGTTGCTTTCTCACACAGAATGACTAAGCCCCGTGTATTAGATCCTCTAATGATATTCCAATAACAAGATAACACCACACAAAAATCACAAAGCATTAATTCATGAAAATATCGGAGAGATTATCGTATGCTAATCACAGATGACATAAATGAAACCAGATGCAGCCCTGGAAGACAGTGCTAATATCGCTTTGAGATTTTGAGTCTTCTACCAAGGGTTTGGAACACATTTACTTATTTAATTTGATTCTGGAAATAAGCATGCACAATAGATTAGAGGTAATGATCTCCTTTTAAATAGGTGAAATAACCAAAGCTCAGGAAAAATTTTTAAAAATCCTATGATAGAGCCTCTCTCCCTTCACCCTCTCACTTGTCCACTCTCTGTTTTGATTTGGGGACTAAACCCAGAGACTCAGGCATCCGAGGCAATGTTTCCTACCATTAGGCACGCACCCGGGCCTAGTTACATCTCTCAATCTGTCCTTAGATAAGTTAGTTTTTCTGGCAAAATCCGACAACTGCTAACACAAACGTTCTTGGTGACATACAAGAAGATGTTTTAGGAGCAGTACAAAAATCAAATGGCAGTAGTGCCCCAGAGAGAAAGACACAGACCTAGGCTGAAACCCTCAACTCCAACTCTGGTGCTCATTCTAATGTGCCATCCTTCAAATGACGATGCGGTCATTTTTACGGCTGTGCTGTATCATCTACATCAAATACCAATGTCACATTGATGGTCAGCAGTATTAGTATCTCCTATTTATGCCAAGTACCATTAGCAACACTGACCCCCGACACCCTTAAGCAGAGTACGTGTATGGCATCAATCCTAAACTTTGTCATAGTCTACGACCCTATTTTAATCTGATTACTTGGCACTTGAACTTTCAGTGCAATGAACCTCCTCATAAACCCCTGGGAATTGGGTTAGCACCAGATAAGAGCATAAATGACCTTGGAAATTGACTTGTGTTACCCTGGGACTCTGAAACAAGCATCATTGTAACTTTATGCGGAATGGCCATTTTCTAAGCCATCTACATTTTCTTAGTATACCGAGAACAAACGATGAAAAGTATCTGAAGCAAAGGGATCATGACCTTCTAAAGATGTCAAGAGATCAAGAGGCTTAACCCCCCAACACTGCAGAAAACAAACTGGCCTAACTTGTTGTCATGGGTCAGCTAGACAATAGGACAGTCTGAAGCCCTGAAGGCCCCCCAAATGCTGGATGCCAGGAGCAGTACCACCACATTCTCCTGCTTCTAATAAGGATAATGAGTTTGTCTTCATTTTTTAAAAAATTATATCAAACTGTATTTAAAGTTTGCGAGTCAGAAAAACAAATGAGAACTGAGTTCAGAGCTGGAGATAACTGAGGTGAACCTTGATGGGTTTAAGGCATCATGGCAGCTATTAGCCAGCATTTGGGACAGTACTGGGATAAGGTCAATTACAAATATTATTAACATCTATGAACAACAAAGTAGATTAAAAATTAATTGATATAAATAAAAACACATGACAATGGATAGTTTATAAATGACAAAATTATGAACATACCCTACACAGAATGACTAATGTTAAGTTTCTTGGCTCCAGTGTACCTTTGCCAAGATCGGAAGGCCAACCAGGAGAGGTTTAAAACCTGTTCCCATGATTCCTGCCTACTGCATCTTCATAGTTTCCTTCAGCAAGACATTCCCTGGACAATGCTTCTCGTAGCTTGTCCAGAAGTCTAACAAATGATGTTCACAGACAGGCAAGAGTGGAGCCAGGAACAGGACACGTAAATGAAAGTTCTGCCAGAGATCCAAATGAGATCAGTGCTATGCAGTATGATATAACTGTAGAAGAATTTAATGCAACGTGGCTGACATCAGTCAGCATTAGGGTCAGAACGGGGACAATGTCATCAGCTTAGAGCTGTGTGCAGGACTTCATGTCTAATGGGGCACTGGGTGCTGTCTGCTTGTTCTTGATAGGCATTCAACTGTGTTTTCTGCAGACTCTGACAACATTTCACACACCAGCACACCATTTTCACCCTGAGGATAAGTATTTCTTCCCCAGGACTTCTTTAGAATTTCACGTAGCATAGGTTATTTAGTGCTGCAGCAAAATTTCAAGAACTTGGTGGGAAAGAGTGGCTTTTCCTAAGTCAGCTGTAAACTATGCTCTGACAGCAGAGGATTGAACAAATGGCTTTCCTTTTTGGTCACTAATGTACCTAATTTCCATTATCTCCCGTGGGACACAATACAATGATCATTGTTTAGTAGGCACTCAATAAATATTTGTAGATGAATGAACCTGCTCAATTAAAAGCACACCAGACGCCCATTTCAGCATCACTCTACAGATGTTCAAACAATGGCTTTGCTGATGGTAAATTAATTATGTCTTCCAACAAGGCTGATGTCATTTCCAAGTCTGCGAGGAGATAATCATCAGGTGTTTTCAGAGAAGGTCAAGGGGAAATTTCAGGTTGTAGGGAGGAAGGGCAGAGTGCAGGGGAAAGACAGATGTGTTCTCTGTGCAGCACGGCTGGGAGTTAAGGTCAGAAAATGCAGAGTTAGCACTTGTGGCTTCAGGACTCAGCTCTACCCTCGTCTCAATACAAAACAGCGGACGATGGAGGAAGCGAGACTTTCTTATGCCATACACCACGTGTGGCCCACCATGCTTTCTGAAATTCAAGTTTGCGTGCACAGTTTACAGTCAAAGGATGTTGAATTATGAAGTAGGAGTATCTTTTCTACTTCACGTTTCTAAGAAGATGGATTCTGGGAAAAGTAATCACATGACTAGGTGTCTGCTGTTTGGATCAAGCCCAGAGAAAGTGGCACCTGTGGATGGCAGTTCACAGCACTGGAGGGGCTAGGTTAAGGGTGACCTTTCTGGACAGTTGCTACAGACAGATATGCACACATGGGTGCATATTTCTTTCAATTTGACAGCCTGCCTTCTGACCCAGTTCTTTTAGAACAGGAGCAAATTAGAGGTAAGAATCTCTCATGGGAACCAAAGGTTACAGAGGAAACACAGTGTAAAGTAAAATATGACATAGTATTTTAAAAGGAAAATCTCAACTATGTAAGCTTTCCGTCGACCAGTACACCCGCAAATTCCACAGAAGACATACAGAAAGGAGATCAAGTCTAAGGGTGTCAGTTCAATTTAAACTCATAGAATATAGCAACCACATCTTATTCTACTCATACATTCTCCAGTGTCCTTATATGATTAAAAAGGAAGAAATGAGAAAAATCTGGGTAATAATTCGTGGCTCTGTCATTAAGTGACCTGTGACCCTGGGGAACTAATTTTATCTTCTCCCCAAATGAGGCAGGTTCCTAGGCTTAGACACCTTCCATGATTAGTGTTTTATGGTTCTCAAGGTGACAAATGAAGAAGTGACTGGCATATTCCCGCCCTGTAGTGACTGTTGGCTGATCACTCTCATTTATTCGTTGTCAATCCTTCAGGATAGGAGCAGAGATGGGGGCACCACTGTGAACTAACCACACTGTCCTCACTCCTATCTACACAGTAATGAGAAAGATAGACAAAAATTAAAAGAATATATGTTTAAATAGAGAGATTATAAAAACATTTTTTGTATTTGAAAATTAAGGATATATGTATGTATGTATGTATGTATATATATATATATATATATATTCTTTATTTTAAGGGCAAATGCATTCTGCATTCTTAACTAAGTATAGTAAAGGTCCAGGTCTTAGTTTGTAAAAACATCAAGTCCAATTTACTTCTTTACCTTTGTAAAAGCTCTATTCCCGTTTCCATCATAAGATTCAAAAGAAAAAAAAATTAGTCATTTTGTGTGTGTGCACGAGTGTGTGTATGAATGTACAGGTACACACATGAAGGCCAAAAGAGGATGCTGAGTGACTTCCATTATCTCTCTCTGTCTTATTCCCTTGGAATATGATCCTTCACTGAACCCGGAACTTGCTATGTTGGAGTAGGCTGGAAGGCAGCCAACCAAAGCATTTCTCTTGTCTCTCCCATCATAGACCCACCCAGCACTGGGGTCACAGGCATGTGTAGTTATGACCAGAATTGTACATGAATACTACAGATCCTCATGTTTACACAACAGGTACAAGTGCCAACCAAGCCATCTTTCTAACGGTAATGTCTACCCCCTTTATTCAGAAAACAAATTGTATCTACAGTTTTCAAAACTCTCAGTTCTATGACCTTGATCTTGAATGAATCATTTGGGCTTTAATTTTCTAGAAAATGAAAAATTAACTTACATAACTTCTATGACCACATTTTTCTGGGTAAAACTGTAAATCTGGTTCCAAATCAATGTGTAATAGCACACTGGCCGAATGTACTAAAAAATAACGTGTGCTAAGATGGAAGACATAAAGAACGTGGGGTTATTTATTTAGTGCTGTAAACACATACTGCGCTGAGCCAATACTTCACAAGAAGTTACCACCACAAAGGAAGCATATCTAATATATCTAACTAAAAACACTGCACTCCCATGATCCATGGCTTCCTTCAAACAAGAGAGAGGAAAAAAAAGAGGAAAACCAAAAAACCCCAACTTTCCCCTCTAATCGATACCACCTTTTCTCTAAACTACCCATTTTCTATTTTTTCTCCGAGGCTGTGGTTTTGAGGTTTTTACTTAATTAAGTTATTTGTGTGTGAGGCCTGAGGTTCCATCTTCACTAAGAGAAACTGCCCACCCAGTGTCGGTACTCATTCTGTAATCAACAGGGACACTTTGGAAATCATTTTCTTGTCACACAACAATAAAGACAATCAAGTTCAAATCACCCGGCACCTTAGTTAAGACCCGCAAAGCAATTTCCAAAGCAATCACCTGGTTCTTGGTACAGATCTGAAAGCTCAGACACAGCGCGGTAACTGATCTAACTGGTCCGTGACCAACTCAGCAACACGGTGAGAGAACACAAAGAAGAGCAGAGAAGAGACTGGGGTCTGAAGGTCTGAGCCAGGGCCATGCTGCTCCTTGTTGGCGCTCTGACAATGAGGGCAGCACAGTGTCCCGGAGAGCGGAGGAGCTCATTAGCACCTGCTTCCTGGGTTTCTTCATCTATGGATAGAAAGGAATTTATTGCCCTCTTGCCCAGGCTGCTGTTTAGCTCAGATGATAGAAGAGGCATGCAAGGGTTTTAAAATGTCTTTATAAAAACTTTAATCCAACTCATTAAATACACACACACACACACACACACACACACTTTTTTCCCCCCAAGACAGAGTTTCCTTATGTAGCCCTGGATGTTCTGGAACCCACTATATAGACCAGGCTGGCCTTGAACTCAGAGATCTCTCTGCCTCTGTCCCTGCCTCTCAAGTGCTGGCATTTAAACTAGATGTAATGGGCTCTTTCACAGGCCCATCTACTAAAGGTGACTTTAGATAACTAAGTCACATATTGTCAGAGATGGGCACAGGATGAAAGATGGAGTCACCATCAGCTTCTATATCAGAGAGATGATTCTTCAGCAACATTTTGCAAGGATTTTGCTTTGTTCAAAAAGTTAGTTCTCCATACTGACTGGGAATTTCCAACTTTGCCATGCCTTGCCTGTGTTACTATTGTCCATGTCCATTTCACGGGTTACTTATTTTTCAGCAGTTATCAGGCTGGGCCCCTGATGGGTTTCTTTTCTCCAAAATTTCAAATGCACCTAAATCATGTTCCCGGTATCCTAAGCCTCTCAGGACAATCTGTGGATATGGTCACTTACTGAGTGACCCAACTAGCACAGGGAGGAACCAAACCTCTGTTACAGAGCTGTTTTGGTTCATGAACATCATCTGACTTCCAATTTGATCTCCATTGAGAAGATGTTCATCACTAAGTTGGTGAGCAGGTGTCATCACTACAGGACTGACAGCACATCCCTACCATTCTTCCTTTGGGGTTTACCATGGGCCTCATCTTGCTGCTGCCTCACGGCTCCCACTTCTGTCCGAGCATCCTTCAGAAGGAAAGGAAAGCCTAGTTCCAATCAAAATTCCACATCCATGCAAAAATTCCACCAACTGTCCTCAGAGTTAAGTATAAGATTCTCTTAGATAAGAGTAGACCTTGAACTGCTTTGAAGGCAGAATTATTCTTCAAATAGTCTAGGAAGCGATTTTGAAATTCACACACATCAGTTTTTTTTCCCACAAGACATCATATAAACAATGCCAAGATAATTATATTGCAGGTTTAAAAATACACTGTCAGAAATTTTCAGTTCAACACTCACTTTCAGAGATTCTGTATCCAACAGTTTGTCTTCAGGTCCTAGGAGCACAGAAGACTGTCACTTGGAATCATGTTACACACTCTCTCTCCTCTCTCTCTCTTCTCTCTCCTCTCTCCCTCTCCTCTCTCCCTCTTCTCTCTCTCTCTCTCTCTCTCTCTCTCTCTCTCTCTCTCTCTCTCTGCCTCAGTGCCTCAGAGGCAATTATGTTTCCATTCGAACTGGATGAAAACAGAAGTCTTGGAGTCTGTGATCTCAGTCAACACTGAAAACTCTCAGAAAACTTCAAAGAGCCAATTCCAAGACTGTCTAGGGCTCAACTTTTCGTTTACATTTTCCTTAAAATGATTAGTAAAGGGTTAGTCCAGAGTGGCTCAGTAGCCATGCTAGCTGATCAGTTTTCTAGTGCTTCACCCTCCATTATTTTATATCTATTGTTAAAATTCTCATTAAATGATTTCTAGTTCTTTACCTGTCGGTCACTCTTACCATCCACCCCGGGAGCTGAGGTTCCCTTCGAATGAAAACACACCCTTCTAGTTTTTCACCAAGACAGGTAAGATTGCAAGGGATAAGATCTTGAGCCAAAGTTTGCATCCTTGCAGCTAATGAGATGGTTAATTAAATTTTCTCCAGTCTCCACAAGGCATTTGCCTTGTGGTCCTCTCAACTCTTTCTGGATAGACAGCAAGAGAGTATTTTCTCTACCACTGTTGGCCAAACACTGATTCTTCACCTTCCTGCTCCCATCTTCAGGGGGGCATGTGGACCCTCTCTTCTTTCACTCACGGGGTACCATTGGGCTGACAACTGTACTGAAATCCCTGGGGCTTCTGTCTGTGCCCATTGAAGGCACAACTTCTCTACAGCAGAAAAGGTGATGGGACAATGTGTTTTTTTTAAAGATTTATTTATTTATTATGTATACATTGTTCTGCCTGCATGTGTCCCTGCAAGCCAGAAGTTGGCAACAGATCTTATTAGAGATGCTTGTGAGCCACCATGTGGTTGCTGGAAACTGAACTCAGGACCTCTGGTAGAACAGTTAGTGCTCTTAACTGCTGAGCCATCTCTCCAGCCCCGGGACAACGTGTTTAAAGAGTAGGATAGTCAAGGCAGTTCTGTAATAAGTACTGTCGCTCCTGACTTTATGTTGCTAAGCAACATGAGCCAAGATGGCATTCAAACTATGCTCTGAGGAAAGCTATGCTTGTGAACACTTCCGATGGACAGTACCCACGGCACTGGGTGTCAGCAGGTGACTCCTTAGAGAAGGTGAAGTCCCAAGGCCACAGTCAGGGCTTAGAAACCCTTTGAACCTGTTTCTACTGATTCTTTCCTTCAAGCCTGATATTTGCCACAGGGGCTTCTATTCCACTCTCTGCCTCTGGGCCCCCGCATTTTGTGTCAAAAGTTTCCTCATCAGAAATGGTCCCACTTCTCTAGGATCTTCCTATTTTTTTTTAAATTAAACTAAGTATAAATGCTCACCCAAAGCTTAATGACTCCATAACTATCTTTCTATTGCTGCTTCTAGATATGCCTTCTTTCCCTGAAGTTTCCCAGAATGGTGGCTGAATGGGGATAAAGTCACGTCTCACTTTGTGTTCTTGTTACAATAACACCATAATTTTCACTGGCCCCTGCGGGACATAAACATTTTCCAAGGGAAAACCCAGGCCTGTGGCAAATACCACCAGATTAGCCTGCCCAGAACCACGCCCAGGTTTTCCATATGATCGTGGCATCACTTACATGTTATTTATTGTATTTATTTAGAAGAGAATCCTCATCCTTAATTGTCCATCTCTCCAAAGGCAATCTCCACACTAAACCCTTCCCTGAGTTTACGATCTAACTCCCCCATCTTAGGGCATGGTGTACAGTTTTCAATGAAGTTCTGCAGCTCATTACTTGGTGATATTGGGTAAACACTTAACATTCCTGGACCTTAATTCTCTAATGGGAACATGAGAGTGACATCTACTTCACAGGATTACATTCCTCCATAAGGATGAAATACTAATTTCTGAAGTTCATAAACTAGTAATGCCACAGCACAAACCCTCAGTAAAACCCAGCCTTTCCCCAGCTCTCTCTCTCATGGTTAGCAAACTCCACTTGGCAATGATTACTTTGACTGTTGGTGACGCATCTTTTACTTTTGCTAGAACTTAAATTTAAATCAAATGTTATTGATGGATTTTTAATAGGGATATCTTGCTTTCTTAAATAAGCTGCATGTCTCTTGAGCTTCAGTGAACTCCGATTATTGAACACATTTTACATGCCAAGACGTTGGCTGAGTGCGCTCTATAAATGTTTCATGTATTGCTCACAATCACAGTGTGAGACAGCTATTGTTTCCATGCTGTGGAGGAAAGAGCACTGGAGGAGGCCTAGAGAATCGTGGGCTCGAGTTATCTAAGCTAGTCTGCCATAAAGCTAAGAGAGCTCTAAGGTCATTTTTATCTGTTTTCTGAGTGTGTAGCATTTGCCTATTGATCCAGTTGCTCAGTTTACTTTATTTATCACTGCAGGTTTATTGCACAACAGCTGAAACACGCACACTTAGAATTTAGCTTTTCACTTTTAATACAATTACAGATGGCTTACTTTTCATCATTAACGTTTTCTTCAGTTTATCATGGATGCTAACATGCACCCTCCTCCTATTACAATGAGAAGAGTGCAATAAACTTTCCCTATCCTCTGATATAAGCAGATACCTTTGCTTGTTTCTGTCTTACTATTTTCCATGACCTTGTGCCAACTCCCATAATCTCACGTATAGCCTCACCACTTTACTTCACTGGATTGATGCTGCTTCCACAGTGAATTTGCTAGTGTTGAAAGAAACACAAGGGAACGTTGGTTCTATATATCTTGAATCACCAAGGTGGGAAACGAGGCTCAGGCAGTAGAGGGACCTGCTAGTAATACTTAGCTAGTCAGGGGCACAGTGGGGACCAGAATCAGGTTTCTTTTTTATAAAAAAATATTTTTTTTAACATTTACTTGCTTATTTAGTGTGTGCAGAGGCTCAGAGAATGGGCCTGAGAGATGTAGGAGCCACAGTATGCTTGTGAAGGTCAGACGACAACTTGGAGCAGTCAGTTCTGTTCCACTATGTGGGTTCTAGGGTTAAACGGTTACCAGGTTTGGTGGCATATACCTTTCAGCTATTGACATCTTGATTGTCAGCTTGACATATTAGGGAAGGAAGAACCATCACTGAAGGGTTGTATCCTATCAGACTGGCCTGTGTGCCGATTTGTGGCCAATGTGTCTATGGGTAATGTTCTTGACTGCTAATTGACTTAGGAGGGCTTAGCCCACAATCAGTGATACCATCTCTAGGCAGGTAGGCTTGGGTTGTATAAGAAAGGCAGCTGCAGGCCTGAGAGAAAGCCAGTAAGGAGCAGCATTCCTCCATGGTTTCTGCTTTGAGTTCTTGCCTTGACTTCCTTCAATGATGGACTGTAGCCTGCAAAATGAAATAAACCATTCCTTCTCCAAGTTGCTTTTGGTCATGCCACTTAGGGAGAGTAACAGCAAACCAAACCAGAACAGCAGCTGAACCATATCCCAGGCTCAAGAATCAGAGCTCTGTATTTCCACCTCATACCCTTTTAGCTAAACTATAGAAACATCTGTGTACAGAAGTGTTTGCTTTCCATATACCAGTCACCCCTCCTCCATACAGGGACCTCAGTTTTTCTTCCACTGTGCATTCGGTACTACTACGTGTGTTACGTTCCTGTAGCACCTGTACTACATGTACTATGGTACTACACCGTTAGCTTACTGCCTGCACTACAGGATGGTTCATGGCCAGCCAAGGGGCTTGAGATTGAAACACACACAGACACACAGAGACATGGGTCATCCTTGAATCAAGAATACCAAGAATGTCCCCTTGAATCAAGAATGCCAACTTCATTGTGTTTCAGGGCAGCTTATATAGTGCCTTCTCTGACCAATGGCCACTCCCTAGCTCTGGGGATCCTTCAGCTGCAAGCCCACCAGAAACCACTCCCCTGCCATCAGGGTCTCATGCTCAGAGCAGCTGCAAGCACAGGAAAACAAGCTGTTTACTCACGCAGGCAAAGGGTCATAGAAAATTCAGGGTGTGGGGGTCCATAGTCCCCAACATAATAGGACATTAAAGAGAAGTCATGAAGACGGAATATCTGAGGATGCAAAAGCCTGTTCAGTTGTCTGCCTTGGAGCCTTTACTCATTACTGAGACCCATGTGGCCTTTCTCTACATAGCCTTCAAGAACCTACTCTGAGAGCATGTGATGAGACTAACATGAAGTGGAGAAAAAATGTTTAGAAACTATTATATCAGCTTAGGTGTGTAATTTAGTGTCTCTAAAAGGTCAGGATAAAACTTCACCTCCTATTTCACTGTTTAATATGTTGCAGTTTTAAATTTATTTTCCCAGAATTAATGTACTTACATACTACAAAAATACCATTAAAAAATGAGATAGAATGGCAAACAATCTCTACATTGAAGACTGGTTTAGAGGCTTTAGGCTCAAGGGTGACTTCCTGCTCTTCAGTGTTTCCAGAGAGTACAGAGGACTCCTGGCTTTTCCTCTACACACTCACGATCACTTGTGTGTGTGTGTGTGTGTGTGTGTGATACCCTTCTGCATCACAGTTCCCCTGACTGTCCATAGCATCTCACAAATGACACATACCTCCAACTTACACTGACGGACTGGGAAGAATAACACTAACTAGTCATAGTTATTCATAGTTTTGAAGAGGGAAGAAATGACAAGCAGAAAGAGTTATTTCTCCCTCCTGAATTCAGTCATGATAAGACTTGAGAATACAGTTAAGCCATATCAATTTCCAAGTTATTCATAAGTATTTAGAGCTACATGGACACAAGATGATCTATGATCTATTTTTGCCTTGTGCGAAGCTAATAAATCATCCAAAGTGTGTCTTGATTTTGCATATCAAATAACTCTAAGACCCAGTGAGATTTTGAGTACAAGCAGACTGCATTCCTTCTTCATGGTGGTCTGATGAGAAATGCACAGTGCTGTGTGCATACACACTACCTCTCATGCACTGGATGAAAACACCACACCAGTGTGGCTGATCATAGCCCCACTTCCGCAGTAGGGAAAATGCAACGAGCATTTACTTAGGAAGTCAGCTCCAAGTCCCACTCACCAAAGTACTCATCAGAAGGGGGGTTTTCCATGTCATACAGCATCTTCTTGGTCAGGTGCTCAAGCTCATCTTCTGGCCGGAATGATGGGGTAACAGAAGGAGGCCCCATAGTCCCAGGGTGTCCGCCCTGGAAGAAAACATACAACCATTTAATTGTAGTCTAAACACCCACTATAACAAGCTGCTTGACCATGGAGGAAGCAGCACAGGTCAATCCATTTGTAGACTCATGTTGTGCACTCAGATTTATTACTTAAACATTGTCTGACCTTTGACATTACACTTCATCCACTTCTCTTTTCCAGATGAGTCTATCACCCTTTAGAATCTGTGTTTCCAATAATAGGAATCTAATTTTTCAATAACTACTCAGCAGTTGCCATGTTACTGTTAGTGTATTAATGAGGAAGATGATGAATAAAGACTATACAGCCCAAAGGAGAGTCTACAGGCACATCAGTAAAGACAGAGCCTCTGGAGAGAGTGCTCTGTCAGGGGCTAAGGAAGCTTCCTAGGAGAGAATGCAAAGAGAAGAGAAAAATTGAGAAGACTTGTTATACCTAGGTGAAAAAACTCAAGTACAGTAAAAAGCTCCAAGGCATTGTAAACACCTGTTCAAATGGTAAATGAGATTAATCTTATTGGTTCCTGGAATCTAGAAAACAAAGGGTTTTTATTCCAGTTAGGGAAGCTAGGCAACTTTGTCCCCTAGACCTGTGAGCAGGCAGACATCAAATGGGGATGAGTGGCCAGTAGAGTTCAAGCAGACCGGTGAGACTGCAGTAATGCCAAGTAAGAGACCAGAAAGTCAGGCCAGAAAGCGCACAGCCAACCAATGTCCCAGAGTGTGTGCTTGCTTGGTGTTTACGACTCTTGCAACAGTTGGGTGAGAGAGTTCCCCTCTTCAGGCACAGCATCCAGTAAACATATCCATCTCTTTACAGATGTTACTACTCCTAATGCTGATTTGACTTGAGTGACATCTGCAGCACAGAATCTAGGGACTTCATTTGTAGTATAGTCTTTCTTGTATATTATTATCCCAGTTTTGGAAATATGCGTAACTGTGTAGTAGAGACATGCTGAAAGTAAAGAGCCTGAGAAATTTTTGTTGACCACTCGTCTTGCTCTAGGATTTTTATTCCGTTAGGATATTTGCGTTAGAGATGGGAAAGACAGGGGCAGGCTTCTGTCAGTTGCATGATCTCCTCTGTGCGAGACAGGGAACAAGAAATGCCAAAAGATCAGGACAGTGCTAGTTACGGTAAAGTCAGGACAAGAGTCCATTCTAGACTAATTCGTTTATCCAATTAACATCAAACATTACATCTAGAGAAGCTTCTCAACTGCAGACACTATTTTGCCATAAAGGGTTGTTGTGTGCCTTAAAGAATTGATGGGATCATTAGGTTTTTTTTTTAGTTTATTAATTCATTTTTCTTTTTTCTCACTTGTATTAGTTCTTTGAGAACTTAGTATATTTTGATCCTATTTACTACCCTCCAAATCACCCCAGATCCGTCACTACTTCCCTAACCATGCAACTTTGAGTACTCTTTTCTTCATACCCATCAAATAAATTTGTGCTGCCCATATACCCTTAGATGTATGGTCTACCGAAGGAGTGTGGGTGACCTAGCAGATGCTACACAGTTAAAGAAACAGACCCATTTACTCTAAGCAGCTATTGTCTGAGGGATGAGACTTCATACACACCTATCTTCTCCATGCTGGAATTGTGTGTGGCTTGAGGTTGCGCAGATCTGGAGCATACTGTTCCAACACGGTGGGTTCTTACATGCGGTCATCCTGCTGTACGGAAGAGACAGCGGTTCTTTGTAGTCACCCACCCCCTCTTCCTCTTCCACTCTTTCCCTGCTGTCTCCCTCAAAGATGCCGCAGTTTGGGGACGAGGGGTGTGATACAGATATGCCATTCAGCACTGAGCATTCTGCAGTCTCTTTTCTACACTTTGACTCTTGGGAGACTCCAAGTTAACTGCATCTACTGAAAGAAGTAGTTTCTGAGAGAAGCATCAACCTAAGGTTGCAAAAGTCACTAAAAGTCGGAGGAGTACTATGTCTTTTTAGCAGAGTAGGAGTCATAGTAACAGTAACAGGATAGTAGTAGCAAGAAGATTTCATCTAGGACCTAGGAATTTGTTATGAGCTGTTCACAGAGTCATCGATGTGAACCCATCCACCCGAGTGTGGCTGGCTTACCAGGAGCCACATCCCTGAATCTTCTTTATCAGAAGCCACCAGCTGCCCGTAGCTCCTTAGTTAGGAGTTGGGGCTTATGAATGCCTTCCCGCACTACGCTGC
>LOEQ01002945.1:37681-48686 GCA_001685075.1 Bramus lutescens | reverse complement strand
TATCTATCTATCTATCTATCTATCTATCTATCTATCTATCTATCTATCTAAAGAAGATCTCTATCTATCTGTTTAGATCTATCATCTATCTGTTTATTTAAAAGAGAGTTTAGGAGGGAAGCTGTGTGCTTAAAGTTATCTAAAAATAGAGGGTGGAACTGAGAAAATCCAGATCAGAAAAGCAGGTCTAATCCAAAACTGGTTTATTCTTCGTTCTGCCCCAGAAGGCTCCCTCAGAACAGTGGCACACTCTGAAAAGCCTGCCCATTCTTGGCCAAAATCTTGGGAGACCTAATCAACATGGATGCATTCTTCTGAGATCCAGAGATGGAAGTTGCTATAAAGTAAAAATCGTTGCTGTTATTCTTGGCAAGTGTACACAGACCAGCAACAGCTGGCACAGACAGATGTGGTCTACAGTGAATTCCACTTCTGGCTATGCTGACGCTAATTCCCTGTACAGTTTTCTTTTTCTGTATCAGTGAGGGGTGTTGCTCCTCAGTCCATATACCCTATCCATGGGCAGAATGCCATCAAGGTGAGGTTAAAACTCACTGCCTCCTCCTTTTTCCATTGCTATTTCCTAATGACTTGACTTTCTAAGAAAAACACTACTGTTTAATGGAAAGTATTTTCTTCATTTGGGACCTTGTATACCTGGGAATTGCAACAGTAATATTTATAAAATCAATGGCTTTCACATTATTCTTTCTTTAATATTTGAAATAAGTTAGTGAAGGAAATTTTTTTGAAGTTTAATTTATATTTCTTTTTGCAGCTTTTAAAAAGTACATTTTAAGTTAGTATGCAAATAAACTTCATTGCAGCATCTTCACACACAAATATCATTATTTTACCTTTATTGGTTTCTTCCTTTCATCTGGTTCCCCTTCTCCGTATGTATGTATGTATGTATGTATGTATGTATGTATGTATGTATGTATGTATGTATGTATATACAGTTGAGTGCAAGTACCTGTGGAGACCAGAGGTGCCAGGTCCCTCTAAACCAGTGGTTCTCAACCTGTGGGTCACGACCCCTTGGGTAACATATCAGATATTTACATTATGATTCATAACAGTAGAAAAATTATAGTTATGAAGTGGCAACAAAATAATTTTATGGTTGGTTGTCACTGCAACATGAGGAGCTGTATTAGAGGGTCACAACATTGGGAAGGTTGAGAACCACCACTCTAGAGCCTGAGTTATAGGTAGTTGTGAGCTGTTACTGGTGGGTGCTGGGAACTGCACTCAGGTTCTCTATAAAAGCACTTTGGATTCTCAACTGCTGGGCCACCTCTTCATCCTGGTCATTATACGGTTGGTGCTATTTTACCTGTCTGCTTTGTTACGCCATGCATTCCATTTTCCATGAGGAGTAGGTTCATACCTCATCTCACAAATGAGGAAACAGAAATAATAAGGCTAAAGAAATTGTACAAGATCACAGAGCTGGGATAAAGAGGAGACAGGATTTATAATAAAGCACACTGACTCCAGAAACTTCTTTATTTCCAGAGACCGAGATGGTGATCCAGTGTATCAGTGTAATCAGAATGAAATATATTTGATGCAACTCAGTCCCACAAATACAGGTGTAGTACTACATCATAATCAAGAATATCACACAAGTCTAGATGTTTTACCAACTCTACCATTCCATTCTGAGTAAGACAGAGAAACCATGTTATCACAGGCTCTACTGTGCTGATTTACAACTCTAGTTCAGCTGACCCAGGTCTTTAGCCCTACTGAGCATGCTCCATGTTGAGTCCCCAGTTTCTGGTGCTTCTGGATATTCATGGAGGCTCTCGGAGTAGAGCACAAAGCATGAAGTGTGTACCCCACACTGCTTCAACTTACACGATTCTAATTACTGTGAGCTGGCTGTAAACAACATCATTGCAAGAGCACCAACCACATGCCTATTGGTGTTTTTCTAAAGAAACTAATGAGATACGGGACCTGTCCTCTTAGAGAGAAGGGAAAAAATGTTAAAGGAATGTCTACATATCCAAAAAAAAAAAGCTGTTGTTTACACGCTATTACCCTCTACAGAAAATGGGGTGTTGCAGTTGGTATGAGTAAGAGACACTCAAAAGGAGAAAGTAACATTTGAACTGTGTCTTGGGGATTGGAATTTAGACATCTAGAGATGTGGGGAAATGGCATTTATAGGAGAGAACCTTTGGAGGAAGAATGAGTACATCAGTCTGGAAGCATCCTTCCTTTAGGTCAACCCAGGGCCAGGCTCCTCACTGTCTCTCTGTTCCTCATTTGCTTCATTGTCCGTGCTGAGTAGGAAGATGGAAGTGTATTTAGCGAAGGGGTGGAAACTGTCTGCTGCCAGCGTCAACCCACACAACAAGGCTGCTGAGCGAGCTGTCTGCAGATCACCTCAGGACCGTGGCACAGCAGGCCAGCTGTTCCAGACGAGGCCAAACATTACTCACTGAGATGCACGCTCTTGCTGCTGATTTTTAAAAGTGATTGCTTTAATGAGAAATGGAGAAAATGAGCTTGCAAGAGGCTGTGGAGATTTCTGATACCAACAACTCAGCACGCAGAGGAAGGCTGAGGTGGAGAGATCTGAGCGCCCGGGGACTTCACCGAGACGGTCATGCTTCCACATAAGAAAAAGAGAGTAGTAATGGAAGCTGTGTTGCTTTTAGTTTTTTTTTCCTTTGGCGGTTTCCATAGATTCGTGAAAGTATTTATGTGCTGACTTTACATAAGGGCTTAGCTGAAGCGATCCCCATCCACCGCTTAGGCCCCCACATTCCAGTGGGTGAGGTGATACTTTTACAAGGGACAGTTTTTAAAGGTCCAATATTGGTCAAATGCCTCTACAACCGGATCTACAGCTATAGGCGGTAACCAGGATTCAGGGATTTCATTTTTTCCCATTTATTTATGTATTTGTTTGTTTGTTTATTTATTTATTTGTTTGTTTGTTTGTTTAACAAGAAAAGTACAGAAATACAGAAAGTAAGGACACAGCAGCCTGGCCAGTATGAATGAATTCTAGATTCTTCTTTGCTACAAATCTTTCAAACGCTACTAGACAGTGATTTCACCTCTTGAGGGTCTACTTCCCTGTTTTTAATCTTCATCCCCTTCACACATTGTTTTTTTCTTTTGAAAGAAACTATGGAGCAGAAGCAACATTATGCAGACATACAAGATGCACAACAATCCCTAGCCTCCTTCAACATGATAGCAAAATGTTTCAAGATTCATTTATTTTATGTGTATGACTATCTTGCCTGCATGTATGTCTATGTGCACCACATTCATGCCTGGTGCCTGTGGGTGTCAGAAGTAGGTATTAGATCTCCTGTTACTGGAGTTAAAAATGTTTGTGAGCCACCACGTGGGTGCTAGAAACTGAACTGAGGGACTCCCAAGAGCAGTGGGTGCTGAGCCATCTCCCTAGAATCATGACAGCTAAAACTGACTAAGAAAAGCTCTACTCTAAATACTAGTAATGTATCCATTTTCCCTGCTATTCCCACATAACCACGGCAGCTAAAACTTGGGAAGGTAAGCTCTACTCTAAATACCTGCAACACACCCATTTTCCCTGCTTATGTATTTCAAGTTTGCCCTCATGCAGCAATGGGAACAGAAGGTATCAAGGTGTAAAGCTCCCAAGCACTCTAGCTGCTACAGCCAAGTCCAAGGCAGGCTTCAGTCCCGGACCTTAGCACAATGTGGAAGACTTTAAGTGTGTCATTGCTGTTGGCTTCCAACTCTGGGCCATGTTGTTATACGGCGTTCATAACTGGAGGTGAAACTTCATTAGTCCCAATTGCACAAACCGAGCAGACAGGTGGCAGATACCATGCTGGTAGGCCCTTGAATGTAGAGGTGAGCATAAGGCGTGAGGTAGAATACTCATGGTTCAACAGTTTAAACTGACATTAAGGTGCAGTTGATACTATTTCTCAATAGGAAAATATGTAGATTCAAGAGTTTTAAATGGAGAGGAAGACAGAACTGTAATAAAGAAACAGGGGCAGGGACATTCAAGCAGCCAGCTGAGGTCTAACTAGCCACGCAGGAAGAACAAGACTCTCATTCCCGTCTGTATGACTCTGGACTTCATCTTCAGAACAACCAAAGCAGGTCTGGAAGGAGGAGAGAGAGAGGCAGGGAGCAAGGTCACAGAGGCGGTCCTCTCCTGTATGGAACTTTGACTACTGAGATTTGAGTACATATTTATAGAACCCATCTACATTCCCGACAAGCTATTTATCATCCTTTAGAATGTGTTATTACTTGTGTTAGGAGGGAATGCAGAATTAGGCCAACTTCTCTCTTTCAATTTGTAGATGGAAAAAATGCTGAACAGATTTTTTTGGGAGAAATTAAAGGTAAGCCCTGTTAATACATTTCTTTTAAAAAATGGAGCATATCTTTTGAATAATGTGTGGTTTGTTTTTACATGAACAGATACTTCATGCTACCATGGCAAACTTAGACTCTGTTTTACGAGGCTGTAATTCTCAAACAGCAGAGAGCAGGGAGAACAAGTCCTGAGACTGAGACACTGTGTAGTACAAGAAAATCGAACTCAGAGAGCAGAAGGCCAGAAGATAAGCCCCCAATTGGGCACCTTCTAACCTCCCTACATCTCACCTTCCCATTCTGGACTATGCTGGTTCTATTCTGGACAGAGGAGGTTTGGACTGACCACTGGGAGCACTATGCAACTACTTAAGAGCTTGTTAAACATAGATATTGACAAGACTTTGAATGGAAGACAATGCTCATGACAGATGAGGTTTACCTTATCAAAATCACAGGAACAGACAACAGTATTTTAGAAGTCAAGGGAGCAATCTTTAACACCCCGTTCTGACTTCTCTGAACAACAAGCCCAAATAGAAGCTCAGGGCTCCCAAGGTGTTAGCCAAATGAAAATTAGTAGCACTTCTCTCTTTCAGTTTCTCTGAGCCTTCAGCAGAGCATCCTTGAGGAGGTAGAAAGACAATGAGCTACAGAACTTCAGGCCAGTCACCAACTTCTCTGGGCCTTAGTCATGCTTCATAATCCAATGACTATCGTGAAGGGTGACAACTCCTACCACAAGGACTTCGGAGCCTTTATTGGGAATGAGTGAGTAATGAATTGTAAAAGTGCTCGTAGAAATAAAATGTCAAGCACAGACTAGAGGCAGCCAACACCTCCCCTTTGAGACACTTGTGAGAATGACTGTCACTTGCAAATACAACCTATTACATAAGCACAATCAAATCAACTCCTTGTGCCAAGGAACTTGGTTGTCCTTGGTGAAATAATAGCATTTTGGCCAGAGAGGGAATTTCATCATTTTCTTTGACTTTGGTTCTGACTTTTGCAAGGTGCATGCCGGGATTCAGAGTCCAGAGCCCAGAGCCCAAGCCTGGCCCTGGCTGTTACTTTACAGCCTAGAGCATATGAGTTGACCAAGCAGAGAAAGGATCTGCTGCCAACCAAAACTAGGTGTCAAAGAGATCTCAGTTTTAACTCCTCCCAATTCCAAGGCACCAAGGGATGAGGCAGGCAGCAACAGCTCACTGGGCATCAGCAGTAAGAGGCAGAAAACTGTGTCAACCTGTTTCTTCCTTTTCTCATTCACTCTTTCTACATTCCATTCCCCCAAAGAGATCAAATAGCTGGAACAATTCTAATAAAAGCAACAGCAAGGGTTGCAATTAAAGCTTAATTCCGAATCGTATATACCTTTTCAGGCGAATACAAGTGCCTGCCCTCCAGGAGCTCACAGTCTAGTGGGAGAATCAGAAAGGTAACTCAATAGACTGTGAGCTCCTTGAGGGTAGGGACCATCTCTGTTCTTCCTTGTCTCTTCACTAAGCACTATGTCTGCAATGAAACAGGTTTTCAATAAGTTCTTACTGAAGAGATGAACCAACGGAATCATTTTAAAAAAAAAAAACAAATCTAGTGAGGTTAACAATGTATCTTCCCAAGCCTCCTCCCCTCTTCATCAACACGCCAACCATTGCTTAGTAAGTGCATGTCAGCGCTGCCTTCACAGTCCCCTCTTCCACATGCTGTGCAAACTACTGCCCTCCTCCTTATCCTGGCAGGTGGGTGCTGGCCAACAGACGATGGCATGAACAAGCAAATGTGAGAAAGGACACACCTGCACTGTATCTGAGTCATAAGTATACCACCTTCTAAATTCCAGAGGCAGGTCAATCCAGCTGATGGCATCTGTAAGGTCTCAAAGAAGACAATGATTGATTTGGGCCACTTTAAAATCCCAAAGGCTAAATGACATTGCCTAGGGAAAAAAATCCAATCCTCTTTTACATTAATTAGGCAGATGACATCAGAACAAAACATTTTTCTTTAAGCTAGAATATGAGTTATGCCAAATTCTACCTTCTAGAGGATATGGATTTCAGCCAAAAACCCATCATACAGATTATTGTTTTTTTCCTCTTAAGTACTTAGAGGAAATTAAGTCTTCTTTGGCATGCAGCAGTTCTCAGCAAGGTCATGGGTCCTTCTACAGTGCTGTCAGGGGCAGTTGGGGTAAGAGCATTGTCAACAAAAAGGAGACATGTCAATTATTCTTAAAGAAGCAAAACCAGTTAACCAAGATGGTATGGGGCCATTCTAAGCTATTCTGGAGATCTCACAGGGTCATTAAGAATGAGGACATTCAAAAGTTGGTCCTTATGTCTCTGAAGTCATCACTAGACTGGTGCAGTAGACAGGCAGCCATGAGATCAGTCTCTACTGTCATGAGAACTTGGCATGAAAATTAGCTTGTTTGTACAATAGACAAGGTGGAGTGAAACTAGAATATTCATTCCCCCAACTTCGAAAACTAGACATTACCGGGAAGCATGGGGAAGAAGGGGTAAGCATAACTAAATATGTCCATTTGTTTCCTTTGGTGACACACTGAGATTAACCAGGGCTACTGGTCTGACCGTGACTTTGGAATTATCCTGTAGCCTAGTAGGTTTAATGGTTGTGGACCATAAAACTGAAGACCAGCAAAGCTAGGAGCAGGCTTTTTGGAGAGCTTGACACTGAGGCCTGTGTTTCTTCAGTCAGCACCATGTTTCTCCTAACCACACAAGAGCCAGCTTCCTTTGGTTTTCCCCTCTGCTCAAGTCTTGATGCCTAAGACCTGCTTGAATAGGGCAACTTTCACATCCTTGGTGCTGTGGTTCCCCCTTCCTTTGTTTTGCTTCAAACTTCCTGCAAACACCACACAGATAAGCAAGCTAGCAGAAGCCAAGATTTAGCTAGTTGCACTCTCGGTCAGTCCTTGCTACACAGAGACTGTGTGTGCCACCATAACCACTTTCCCACGCTCTCCAGCTTCGTCTACCTGCTCCACGAGTTCTTTATGCTAACTGCTTATCAGAACCACTGGGGGCTGAAGTCACAGCAATACTTCTCCAAAGACCTCTGCCTCTAAGTGAGGCCAAGAGGTTAACAGGATTAGAAGGCTTCCTAGCTAGTTCTGAAGGCTAGCTAGGGATGAGCACAGCTGCTATTTAAACACCAGAAGGCATGAGCTATGTCAACTTTTCTTTCTTCATTATGGATTGTCATCCTCATGGGTATCACTCTGTGATTTGGATGAGGACATTGAACATTACATCGCTCATGAATGACATTTTGGTTCAAGGCTATCTGACACTAGTCTTTGGCATATTAGGCTGAAGAGATACCCGGTCATACTTGGCTGTATCAGAATATTCTACAGTATTCATTATATTCCCTCCTAGAAACATCTTTCATAGATTAGCCTGCGGAATAAGGCATGGTGATGAATCCGACTTCCTCCTTTAGGGAGCCTAGAATTTTCTATGCCTTCTATTGTCATTGGTAGATGCTGGTAGCTATAGAAAGCCAGGCACAGGACATATAAGGTTCCTTGTCAAGATTCATTATCAGTATTTCATGCTATTAACCATAATCATAAAGGTGACATTTACTGGCACTTCTGTGCAGGGTACTGGGGAAAATATTTTAAGTAGACTATTTTATTTAATAACCAAACCTTCCTGTGAGGCAAATATAGTTAATATCCCCATAGCATGGATTAGGAAATTGAGTATCACATAGGTCATAAATGAGACCATTTTGGCTAAAGGCTATCTGACCCCAGTCCTGGAAATACTAGGCCTAGGGGATATGGATCTGACTTTATCAAAATCATTACCACATAGATTGTGGTGCATGGATATAAGGTTCTAAAGTGATAAAGTGAAATTATCTACAGAAAAGCCAAGAAAGTTTCCCAAGAGGGGATAGAGGATGTAGGCAACCTGAGTCCACTGCCTACTAAGGCACACAAGACTAAAGCAAAGGACTGACTGGCAGAGAAACAGTCTAGCTTACTTGGGTTTGCACACTGGGCATTCTCTTAGGATAGCA
Source organism: Bramus lutescens (assembly GCA_001685075.1). Classification (NCBI taxonomy): domain Eukaryota; kingdom Metazoa; phylum Chordata; class Mammalia; order Rodentia; family Cricetidae; genus Bramus; species Bramus lutescens. The sequence continues at coordinate 40,271 of LOEQ01002945.1, read as the reverse complement.
TGTTCAAACAGCTTCTTTCTAACCTCAAATTGAATTCTGTTGTGGACATAAGGCATAATCTTTCTGCTACACTGGTCTGGTCATACCATCACACTTGTCTAGTGGTGCCACTTAGATACCCTAGGTAAAGTGGATGGAGGTTTTGCTGCCCTGACTCTCAAGGGCTTGCAAACTCCGCCTCTAAGCTTTAACATCTCAGTTATTATCTACCCCCCAACCCGCTTCAGCCAGCTCACTTCATGCTCTCAACATCGGCTCAGAGAACATTTGACCTCAGGGCCACCCATTCCTCACATAACACCTATTATGCACACCAAGAGCCAGGCATTCCAACCCTCCCCCCCATCCATCAGCAGGGTCCATTAGTCTTCAGGTTCTGTTATGAAAGTCTGTCTCTTAACACACCAAACTCATTGTAATAGTTTTCAGGTTGTTTTCAAAGAGTAGAATAAGAGGACATAGCCCAGAACTCAAGTCCTGGGCAATTATTATTGACTGGATAGCCTTGGACAAAAAAGCTCATCTTCGCTATGGTTAAGTTTCCTCTAAAAATAGAGATAATTTTAGCAGCCACACATGCAAGGGCTGTTCTAGGGATGGTGTGGGTAACAAGACATATGAATGGTGATTGACATGTAAACACCTAATAAGAAATAGTCTTATCTCTCTGAGGCACCAATCACTGACCAGCCCGTAATATAGTCCTGTGCCTTTATTACACTATGCAGGCACTCGAAGGCTTGTGTTCCTAAGGGTACCTGCAAGTCTCACAGCGGGAGCTCAGGCGATAATCCCACGGTCTACTGAACTGCATTCCGTGCGCTGGCTAATGACCAGCAAAATGACATTCCTATGATTCTGTAGCAGGAATACCTCAGAAGTAGTCTTTGGCCAAGTTTGAGCATCTTCATTATCTTGTAGATGTTCCCCACAACACAATAAAGAGAACCAACAAAAAGGAAGCAAACTGGGTTTTGCTTTTAGTGCTGTATAATTTTTATTTCACATTAACATGCCTCATGGAATAAAATATGTATTTACATAAAAATTCTGGTAATGGCATTTTGAAAAGTAATTAAATGAAACACAAGATTCTATTTGCTGAGGGCTTCATCTTTAACACTACAATATGACAATGTCCTGCTTCTCCTCCAAACAGTCCTCATTCTTGAGCTTCCGGTGAGATGCCCAGCTCAACTACATCTTCTAGAATACCAACCATGTCTGGGTCGAGGCTGGTGTGTTTGTTCATAATGTCAAACTCTAGGCTTCCTTCTCTGTTAGTCTTTGACCAATGTCCAAGGGTGAATTTATCAACTAGGCTCTGAAGTCTTAGAAGCCAGACAGGTAAATTTTTCATAACCTGCTGTCCATATTAAGTATGCTACATGGAAATTAAGGAGTCAGTTTCAAAACTTTCAAAAACTTGAAAAGTATATACAGTTCATTGATATGAAAATTAAACTAGCATAGGATATTGGTTAGGCTACTCTACACTGTTTGCTTTGAATTCCCAAGGCAATAGGAGGATGGACGTCTCATAGACAAGATCCAGCCTAAAGTTAAACGATTGATTCATCTCAGGTTCAAAATTCACGCTGAGGTTCCATTCAGCTATGCTACAGCTGACTGGGAATGGTGAGCAGGAAGAGGTTTCCAGGCCCATGTTTCCACCATAAGTGTAAAGTCTCTGGCCACATCCCAATGTACTTAGGCTAGCTTTATCACAGTGACTATAAATGTATAGACAAGTAGAATCACACACACACATGTGCCATGCTCCACGCTCTCACGTACAACTCTGTAAGTGCTCGTTCATTTCCACAAACTTCCTTTCAGCACGTTTCAAGGGTTTTCCCTGCATTTGCCGCCCTGTGCTTCTTTTCCCGATTAGGAAATAATCAGGGTATACAGTCAAAAACCCAGGCAGGCAAGGCAGATGGACACAGCAGCCCGTATAAGCCGTTTCCCTAGGAAACCAAGCAGAAACAGGATCTTAACCAAATATGGAACTGGCAGCCAGAATTTGGAACTAGAAACTTAACTGCGGACTAGTGGGAAAGCCCAGGAATCCATCTCTGCAAACTGTGTACAGGAGGTGACATCAGAGGAGGGACATGTTTTATGGGGGAGAGACCAGGAAATCTTAAAGAACAAGCATTCCCTCACTGATAATTCCAGGACAAGAAGCACAGCAGCTTCCAGTGAATCTCCTCAGTCATTTAAGGGAAAGAAAATGGGAAAGAAAGGAGTCTACAAGGAGAAACTATGTCCAAGGCCTGACTCATGGTCAAATGCAGAACCAGACTTGTGAATCTGCATAGACAGACATCCCATTACCTTATTACCATCTGTCTAAGTGAGCATAAAAATAGGCTCTACAGAGTTCCTGGGCTACTCGCTGGCATTGCCAAAGACTCTGCAACAGCCTCCAGAACTTAAGATCACTTCCTTACAATTTTCAGTGACTCACCCCTAGCCACATACATCAAAAAGCCAATACTACTTCTGCCTTGTATCTTCTCATTTTTTAAAGTCCTGTATTCGAGACAGAGAGAGAGAGAGAGAGAGAGAGAGAGAGAGAGAGAGA
>LOEQ01002945.1:14132-27128 GCA_001685075.1 Bramus lutescens | reverse complement strand
CCCATGCTCCCAATCTACTCAGGAGATCTTGTCTTTTTCTACTTCCCATGTAGATTAGATCCATATATGTCTCTCTTAGGGTCCTCACTGTTGTCCAGGTTCTCGGGGATTGTAATTTGTAGGCTGGTTCTCTTTGCTTGGTTCTCTTTGCTTTATGTCTAAAAGGCACTTATGAGTGAGTACATATGATAATTGTCTTTTCGGGTCTGGGTTACCTAACTCAATATGATGTTTTTCTAGATCCATCCATTTGCCTGCAAATTTCAAGATGTCATTTTTTTCTGTTGTATAATACTCCATTGTGTAAATGTACCACATTTTCCTGATCCATTTTTTGGTCAAGGGGCATTTAGGTTGCTTCCAAATTCTGGCTATGATAAACAATGCTGCTATGAACATAGTTGAGCACATGTCCTTGTGGCATGATTGTTTACTCAGGTTCTTTAACTCCACATCTGGCCAACTGGTAAAAGCAGTAACAATTCTAAAAACTAAGAAAATCATTGCATACCAAAAACCAATCTAGAGCCTAGAAGTCAGTGCACCAAACCCAGGAGGCTGAGTCTTGAGGGGTGGATGTAGATATGGACATGCTTACAGATTCTCTCTCTATGCTCCTTCTGGTGATTTTAAATAACATCTGTAACCATTGAAAAATTAAAGACAAATGCTACAGCCAATAGCACTGGGAAAACTGCCACTTCTTAGCACCATGAAAGCTTGTAAACCTGAATTCTGCCTTCCAGGAATGCAAATAGCTTCCTCATTTCCACTCCTCCCAGTCCCTAGTGAAATTCTTATGCAGATAGTTCAGACTGCTTCAGTCCCTTGACACCTAAAGTATAAGCAGCAAAACACTTAAAATGCAAAGATGAAGATTAATGGGGGCTTTTCAGTACACCCATTTGAACAATTGGTAAAGAGTATTGTTTTAGTCCCTTGTGGCAGTGTTAAATAAGATCACTGAAGAACATTTATTTCTTAATTAGATGCAGTAAACAATGCAAAAACAGTATAATATCCAGAGTTGTCATTTGCTATTAAATGATCAGTCTGTGCCATATTCAAATGCTACCCCAAGTACTTCAGCCAATTTCGGATTGAAGTTACCATACCTCTATGAATACTGGGGCCTATCTCATCAAGAGTTATGAAAAAAGACCTGTGGCTACCCATGCAACATGAATCAACGACTAAATATCAAAGTACAATAAGAGAAATGGTTAGAAGAGAAGTTGGCCTTCCCCAAAGAACATGTCTCAGAATCTATGACTTTATAAACAAGAGGGGCAATGGAATAGATTCTGAAATTAACAAAAGTGTCTCCTTTATAATGTCAAGATATAAATGTCCTATAGCAGGATCAAAAGGCATTAATTACATTATCTCAAAACAAAATAGTAAAAATGTTAATTATTGAGACCTTATAAATTGAAGGAAACACAATTCTCACTCATTTATTGTCAACTTTTTAACAGATTTCAGTGTGACTGCTAAGGTATGCATGAAACTTGTTAAGGGATAAGAAACATTAAGCTAAAAATAACTTGTTCCTTATAGACCTATTAATCAAAAGGGATCATTTCTAAAATATGGACAGTTACCACCTCAAATTGTCAATGTATAGTGTTGAGATATGATTAGTGGTCAAGACAAAGCACATAAGTGCCATAGCGAAGGTAGAAGTCTTGTTTCAAACGTGTGGTACCTTGGCCCAACACTGGAAAACTGGAATGGCTTAGGACACAGAGGAAACAATCCAGGAAGAACTAAACTGCGTAAGTAAGTATGTGGAAGAAACACAATTTATGTGGTCTATGTGGGAGGAATTGCAACTTACCCATTAGGTTAGAAACCCACAACTGCCAAGAGGCAGCAATGACATCCAAGACCAAAACGGAAATAGAAGAAAATAACAGGAATTGAAGATCACCATGAGGATAGCATAAATCAGGGCACTGACCAGGACGAAAATCTGTTTACAGTAGATGAGACAATTTACAATCTCAACTACATATTGGGAACCCAAATTTCTAGTTATCTAATTGGTGATAAAATACATTCAAAAGTAAGCGGAATCTTCAAATATTCTTGTGGTGGAAGCTGTAACCCTGACCACATGTGTTAAATCCAGTAGTGAAATTATAAAGGGAAGGAGCAAGCAGCATTTGAGTCAGTCAATGCACGGGCGAGTCTAGTACAACATGAGATCCCTGTCTTAAAAAGGCCCTAGTCTGGAATTGGTTCAGATCCCAAATAGGAGCTTGAAGTGGCCTTGGATAACAGTGACCATAGACGTGAAGGCAAATGAGCATAATCATCTCTTGGGTGGAGAAATAAACAACCTGGGTTTTAATCTGAGTATTTTCTTAAATAAAGCCTGAAGTCTCTGAGACCACAGATGCGACCTTCCTTATGTGGACTTGGATCTTCTCTGTCTGAGAAGAAGGGCTTTGACCCTACAAGCCTTAGGGCATGGCTCGTGTCTTTGCCTTCGGTCTTCTGACTTTCCATGCTGCGTGCTCTCAGTAAGCGAAACTCTCTCTCTCTCTCTCAGTCTCAGGATAGACAAGAATGTGGAAAGTCTCGCTGCCCTGTCCCCACTGCTGCTGCCCAGAGTCAGAAGAGAGCTACTCCACACCCTGCTTCTCATTGTTCCTTCACTATAGACTGTGTACAAGCCACCTGACGGTCCTGAAGAACTTGTGCTTGCATTTCTGCAGAGCTTAGAGCCTAAATTTTAGATAACATTAGTCACCTAATAAATAATTGTGGGATAGAATAACAACTAAAATGTCAGTTTTTGAGCAGACTACTAGGTTACGTTTACCAAAAAAGTTCCGGAAAAATCTTGGAGAAGCAAAGGAGAAGCAGTAAGGTGACATCTCAAGGACTGTGCCCTGCCCCTCTGTTTTCTTCTGCGTTACTTTTGGTTATTTCCAGCATTTCAGCAGGAAAGTGAGAAGTGACTGACCCAGCAACGGCACATGGCTCAGTGATCTTACCCTGCTGTGCCAAGCTGTAACTCCCAGCTAAACAAGTTATTCATAGAACTACGCAGCATAGAGGGAAGTATGAAGCATGGGGATCTAAACCCCAGTCTTGCTCCTCATGCTCAAATACCCACCCACTAAGAAAGCAGATTATCTTTTGGCTGCTTTGATGCCACTAGAAAGCCTGGAATTAGAGTCTTTAAGCTCCAAATGCACTTGTTTGGAAGCAATCATACATACTATACTTCCCAAATATTTCCTTAATACCTGAAAATTTAAGGACACCATACTACAATGGGGTAGCCTGGAATTCAGCAACTGCTATTGCTATATGCAACTCCCAACACCAATTCTGCATGTCATGTGACAGATATAAACTAAACAGTTTCTTATTGCACATTGTTATTGACACAGGCATAAAATCATGAGAACTAGAGTCTTCAGAGTGAAGAAAAAAATCAAATAAAACCCCCAAACCCAGGAAATTGGAGGAAAATAAAAGAAAGAAAAAGAAAAGAAAAAAGCCCTAATTTAATACATCATTTTTAAGAATAAATGAGGTTACAAATCCACATTTGGAAGAACAGAATCTAGTCCATATGTACCAGATACCATTTTTTTTCCAAACTCAAATTCCGGATTTCAAAATGTATACTCTCTCTCTATACTGAGGTAACAGCTTGTCAGAGAAATGTGGCAAGCAACAGCAGGCCTACCACAGCAGATGGGGTATATTTTTACACCGGCTTTAAGTGATAATATGAGTTTACATAGGGTCATCCTAAATATTGTTTAAGTGCATGAAATGACTCCAGTCACTGTCTAACCTTGAGTAGGCTGTTTTGCTTTCAGTTCGTCTCAATTTGCTGCCGTCAAGACTTCATCAAGACAAGTCTCTCTTTTCTTGGGAACAGGAACCGCACCAATTTGTAAGCTCCTCTTTTCAGAGTCATGCACGGATTTTGCACGGCCCCTAACAAAGAGAGGAGACAACAGCCGGCCAAGCATCGCATCTCTCTCGTGAGCACAGTGGACTCATTCCGTCCACTGTCAGAATGGTAAGTGTGCGAGGAGTTAAAACACCAGAAGGGTGAGGTGGAGAGGGTGTGATTCTGTTACCACTCTTAGCTTTCTACTTCTTGGCTCCATTAAATCTTTGAGTCACTGATTCAACATATGGAAGACACACCTCCTAATAACTATCAGAATGTTGGCGTGGCAGGTATAAAGAGGGATCCTATGCAAACATTTATTAAAGAGTTCAGGGTTGCCATCCTTTCCCGCTATACCATAGCATATTCTACTTGCTGATGTAGATAGAGAGGGCAAGATGACCTCTAACTCTTTTAATTATCGAACTGATTTCAAATAAATTCTATATTAACCACTGCAAAATTTTCTGTGTTAATTTACAAAGAGAGCATGTACACTAATTTCAAAGACATGTTAAGGAAACTTAAGGGATGACAATTTGCATGGATGTCTTCTCTGTGTACACACACACCCCTAAGGGATGGAACAGCTCTGATGGCTTCTGTTTGGATAAGGCTTCTGCAACGTGGAGGGATGGGCTAGACAAGGACTGGACAGGTGTTGAAGATGTCTCATCAAGGTATGAGGCACTATTTCCCCCTTCAACCTTCAATGTGCAATTAGCACATGAGTATCCAGAGAGCAGGGATATTTATTAGAACCTGGTCTCAGTTTCTAGAGGAGTGACTGGTTCACAGAGGACGCTCCAAAATAAATGCAGAACAAGTGGTGCCTAATGATAGGCCTATCTGAACACAACCCTTCCTACCTTCTTTACTCAGAAATCATATGCTAAAGAACCCCATACAAATTACTCTGCTTCCCAACTGAGCAAATACTGTGCTTCAAATTCAACGCCTTGCTGAGCTCGAATATCCAGAGAACACCTAATGGCAGGTGGGTTCTCCACTAATCCTGCTGCTGTAATGTATCTTCTCAGGTCCAGAAAGCTAGGCCACCTTATATGAGCATGAGCAAAGTTATGGAAGACTTTCTGGTTCTTGAAGGTTCCCTCCTACAAGGAAAGCAGCAATATAATAAAATACCCAACCGGTGACTGGATTGAATGAGATGAAGTCAGGTTAGAGAGGAAGAATTCGGTCTTAAATTTTTAGAGTAGGAGATACAGACGAGCTATGTGTTTATTAGAAGGTATTACAGGAATATTAACAATTGCTAACAGTGTGATTAGTTTATAAGCTTCTTGAGCCACAACACTCACACTTAACTGATCATATGCTCTGGAAGAGACTGACGGAGCTGGCTGGCATTCTGAGACAGAACTACTAGATGGATGAAGAGAATGATAACGAACTACAAGGAAGATAAAAGGAAAGGACTGAATTTCTGCTAAAAAATGAATTTCTGCTAGGTTGGGTCAGGTCCTGCCAGCTAATTTACAGGAGATGATGCAATTATGCTCTACATACAAAATTTCCCTAACATGCAAAATTCATAATTCTCCAGTTCTTAAAAAATTAGGTCAAGTTATTAAGTTAAATTGGACTCAAGACTTCTTAACTATACTTAGTAACAGAGACACGGCAAAATTGTTTAGCAAGAAGCCAATAATTTTTTAATAAAACAAAACTTATAGGAAGACAATAAAATAAAGTGGTTTATCAGAACTCCCTCTGATCTCTGAATGCTAAAACTCCATTCTTTAGATTGTCTGGAAATTTTACATTTTCTAGAAAGTTACACCGTTGTGGGTACTATGAAGAACTGAATGTTTGTGGCCCCTAGGCACAGAAAAGGACTTGTACAAATTACAACTATCACTGGTGATCAACTCCAGCATAAAATGAAAGTAATGAGGTCAAAGAGTACACATCATGAAGCAGCCACCACATACCCCCTGAAAACAAATTAAAAAAAAAAACACCAAAAACATAGTACATGAGAACCACATAGATCCATCTCAGTTAATTACAAATTTAAACAGCGGTTCTCAGAAGCCAATGACCGAGGACTCCATTCCTTCCCAGTGCTTAATGCTGGTGGTGCACAGGCACTGTGAGGTAGAAACCAGGCATGAGTGTATCTTACCTGCACGGGGCATCCCCTCTTAGGGGAAACTCTGTAGCATAGGATGCCAAAGTATGGAGTTTTAGCATAAGCTGGAAAGCAGCAGACTAGATCCTAACTTACTTATCAGTTTCCTCTATTTTGAGCTCTGCTAGTTCTACATCCAATGACAAGAAGAACCAATCTTTTGACACAAAGATCATTTGCACAGAATCCAAAACACAAGAGCCTGACAGCTTCAGAAATATTTTAACATTTTTACTGCTCTACATAGCTAGAGAGGGAACCAGTGACTCAGTCCTTTCTCATGTTTCTCTCCCCCATCCCTCCTTACTGTCAACTTTCTCTTCCTCTCTCCTGTCTAAGGACTAATGACAACATTGAGCAAAATGATAAATATGACCATTACTTTTAAGATTAGGCCACTGAGTTAATTATAAAATACAGAAGACATTAAAGTTTACAGTGTTTAATAAATGTAGATATGGTCTAATAGTATCCTCATCAAACACAAAACCATGGAACAATTAAAGAATAGGTAAAATGGAAACATCACGTGTGACTGTTTTTCATTCAGAAAGGTTTTATGCATGTGGCAGCAAACCAAAGCAAGGCTATAATGAGCACACGCCACAGTCCCATGACCAAGAGGGGTGCTAACACAGGCTATCATATCAATATGAAGGGAAAGATTTCCGTTTACAGTTATGATAAAAAGACAACAGGAATTCAGGGATGAAGTGATCATCTTACTCAAGGACCTGAAAAGGCTCACAGAGGAGGTAACACCTCATATCAAAATAAGCCCACCACCCCTTTCTTTTTTTTCCAGTTATCCCAGCATACACGGCTTGTAACAATTCAGTGTACAATTCCAGGGTCTGTCTATACAGATGCTGTATCCACTTTCTTATACAACCAATATCCCCCAACTGTCGTCCTGAAAATGACTTGACAATAGTATATATATGGCAATATTTTGCAAGTGCTCACTTCCTATTTTTCTTAGTGTCAGAAAATGGCATTAGCTGTGCTTTCTATCCATGTACTGAATGTGTGTATACATACCAAATGTAGGCAGTCATGCTACAGGGTCTACATACTAAAGAAAAGGTAGCTGGGGAATCTGGTAGTGGAACTTATTTAAAAGAGCTTATCTTTTGTTTGTTGGGGACAAGATTTTAATGGCCAAAAACAAAGCGGCCTGCAGCCTTGACTGTGGATGATCTTTTACAAGAAGACACTTCCCTCTATCTGCTCTTGAGTTTCTATCTACCATGAAAGTAAAGGTCACCAATTGGGGCTTTCACTAAGCCCCAAGACTCCTGGTAGGAACCTACCACCGGTGTCCACATATAGACACGCATTTCTGCGATTTCCTTGTGCATCCCAACTCCGCCAAATACAGTGGGCTCTGGGATTGACTTTTTCCCTTTCCTTTCTACTATTGTGTTTGTCCTTTCCTTTGTGTTTTCAGGAGATTTGTACTCTCGTCTGTTCTGTTTGATGACACTTTGTCAATTAGATGCATTCCATTCAGTACAGAAGTTCATTAAATTCAGATAACACACCATTCTTGCAGGCTGACTGATGTTTATTAAAGTAAAATGTGACAAGAATAATCCAGCAGGGAATTGGAGCTCTTTGTTGCATCACTCAGACATCAGAATAAAACAGTTCATCTGCAATTCATCAGGGCCTTTAATACTATTTACAGATTTAAAGATGTCTTGAAGTCACATGCCTTTGAGAAATTCAGTACAGTGTGGATTGCAGGAAGATAAATCATGTATAGGCAATACGCTGATTCACACATCCCTAAATAGCTTTAAATTTTGTGTTCTTTACGCAATTAAGCTTAGGCTCATAATAAGATATTTGTGGTTAGGAACAGCTACAATAGCATTAACCTTTACATTTGAAGAGTTAAGTGCAATTTTCAAAGTATTTTCTCCCATTTGTTATCGCATTAGGCAGGATTTTTTTTTCAATAGAGCTTTGGGAGAAGAATGAAAACAAACACATAGGAAACAAATACTAATTAACCAGACCTCCGTCAGGCATGCGGTCTCCCCATCAGGGCAAGGCTCCAAGTGCATGCTCTGAAAGAACTGGAACCAAAAAATGGCAGAGTGTGCAGTACTAAAGCCATTAAAGAGAAGATGAGAAGCCCGCCGATGTTGGGTCACTTCAGGATAAACAAGGCTAGTGAGTGTCATTCAGGAAGCATTGATGAAGGGCTCACCACCTGCCAGACACTCCTAGAATCCTTCCATGATATGAATCTATTTAAAATTTTAAGGGGCTTTCAGGGGAGGAAGAAATAAATTAGAAATTTTCTGTATAGTAGAGGGAATTGATTCAAGTATTTCCATTGTTATATTTAGAAGACTGAGCCAATGGTTTCTTTGGCTCTCCTTTCTCTGCCTTCTCTGGCTCAACCACTAATTTTGACATGTTAAGTTTGTACATGTGCATATCAAATTTTTTAAGTTTTAAAAACATATGTTTTAGCATTCAAGAATGACCAGAATACTATTTTTTCAAGATTTATTTTTATTTATGTGTATGATTGAGTGTTTTGGTTGAATGTATGTAAGTACACTGTGTGAGAGTCTAGTGCCTATAGACGCCAGAAGAGGGTGCTGGATTCCCTTGGAATTGGAATTATGGACAGTTGAAAGCCACAATGTGGGTGGTGAGAACAAAGTCTAGGTTGTCCCCAAACAAAGCAAGTACCCCTAACCACAGAGCCCCTAGCATACTGTGTGTAAACCCTCAACTGTTATCAATATCTAGAAAGAAAGAAAAGGAATGGAATGCTCTCCTGCAAACCAAAACAACTGCTCTCAACTTCGAAAAATGCTAGTACTGTATCATGTGTGAAACATGTGTAGGTACACATGACCTGGCTTGAGTGTGGAGGTGAGAAGACAACCTTGTGGATTGACTCTCTAACTTCATCTTTGCGTGGGATCTGGGATTTGGGAGTAGAATGCAGGTTTTGAGGCTTGTGTAACAAGTGCCTTATCATCTGAAACATCTTTCCCAGCCAAGCCTTCAACTTTGAAAGTCATATGAGGAGACGCTCTAGCAGAGGAATGGGTCAAGGAGGCAAATATAATTGGCCCGAACCACATCTTTTTCAAGGGAATGGGAAGATAAGCAATGTGTTTTTATGAAATATTTACAAAATATAATGAAAAACTGTCATTCAAAATATGCAAGAAAATTTTAACAGTAGGAGAAAATGCACTTAGAATGGACCATGAAGTAAGCAGACATTGCACTGCAGAATGAATATGGAGCTGCCCAGTGGTGTTAAAAAGATGCTCGACAACAACCTCATGTGCCACCAGGGAACCATGATGGAGAACAGCAGGAATGCATCATTAACATGTCGTTGGCCATGTAAAAACCAAATACTCCTCCGGCTCTGAGGCCAAGAGACAAGGGAAACTCTTCCACGGCAGATGGAAATGCACAGTGGCACAGCTACGTTAGAACACAGGCAGCTGACTGAAAACCAGCCACACTCTCGCATATGATCCAACAGTGGCATTTTTGCTGAATTGAGTAGAAAACACAGTACATACAGCCACACATGAGAAGTTCATTTGATGTCGGAAAGGACATTCTATGGTGTTTATTATTGGGACCTGAAACAACTGAAAGAAAATTTTTACAGAAGTGTTGAATTTGATTACTTTGTTGAGCTTAGCTGTTTAACAATTCCTACAGTCCTATAGACTAGTACTAAATATTTAAAAGGAGTTTTGTGTGAAGAGAATTAAACAGTAGATACACATATGTCCCATACACTTGAAAGCATGAACACATTAGCATGTGAATGTATCATATCTGGACAGGACTGGAAGCTTTCTTAAAGAGCTATGAGAAGTGTATCAGGTTCTCTCTTTACATATGAAAATGCAAAACAAATAAATATGCTGTTGAGGGAAATAATCTGAGTAAGAAACGATAACCCTGACCAGAGGGCTGTATACCATACTTCATGAGCAGGGGAGGACATTGAGAATGCAAAACAAAGGACCAACAACCATGCAGACAGATGCCTCAACATTAGATGTGGTTTTTCAATTCATTATCCTCAAACCTTTATGTTTTAAAGCACCACCAATACAGCCCATAATGAGCTTATCCCTATAGTAGGAAAAGAGAAAAACAAATTGGGAAGCAATGAAGACTGGTTGGGGGGGGACACTGAACAATAAGGTTAAAAGGACTCTTCCAGCTTTCCAATCCCGTGGCTGGTCACAGGAGAATGTATTTGTGTGGCAGAGAACCCAGACCACAAACAAAACCCTTAACATAAAATGAAAACAAAATAAACCAGTCAAACATTGATCTGCGTAATAAGTTTCTTTGAGGAGTCTTGCCAGGGAACAGGGATTTGTGGGAATCTAGGGGAACTGAAGAGGAAGACCCAAAGGGCTATTTTCCTCTTCTGCTGGGGCTCAACCCCAAGCAACTAGTTTTACCTGCTTGCCCGAGAGATTTTCACTATATAAATCAACTTTGGAATACACCCAAAGAAATATTATTAAATAAATGAATGGCACAAGAATATATCCTATGTTATCCAGTTCCTTTGCTAGTAAACGTGAGCCACTGAACTATGCAGATAGTTGTGTATAACACTAGAGATCCTATGTTACAGATGCAAGGCTTCCAAGCAGATACAATGTGTGAAGTTTCTCCTGCTAGAAAGTATTGTTGGCTACATGGTTCCTGGCTATGATCATATGGTTCATCCTATAGCATATTCCAGTCATTTGACTCCATGATCACGAAACCCCCATGAAAAAGAAACATACAGCATACGTAACCAGTCAAGGCTATAGAAAGAGTATAACTAATGACAAAAACATAATTTTATACCATAAACATTCCATTAGGAGATACTGCTTGGTAAACATTAAGCATCTAGATTATATTTGGAAATACAAAGTAGAAATGCAGGGTAGCTGCCAGCTCTGTGATTACTAAGAACACCTTGTATTTCCTGAAAGAACAACACAAATCTCCAAATTGCTCCACCATTATTTCACTAAATCCTCTTGCAATTTTCAAACCTAAGAGCTATGTGGAAATGGGGCTCCAGGGGATTATCAAATGACTCTTTTGTCTTCAGGGTTACATAGGTAACCTCAACCACCAGTTCAGCAGGCCAGCAATAGAGCCAGCAGAAAGGGCCAGAATATCACAGCCTCTTGCAACATCATGAGAACTTGAAGACGCCTGGTAAATATTGGATTTCCTGAGTTGGGAGGGTGCAGGGACTTGATTAAGAAGTGTCCTTCATAGGCTCATGTGTTCGAACACTTGGAGCCCAGACGGTGGCACTGCTTTGGGACATTATCAAACTCTAGGAGAAGGCTCCTACCTGAAGAAAGTATCTCACCAGGAGGTGGGCCCTGCAGGATTTTGTCTTCTTTCTCTGCTTCACTGTGTTGATGAAATGTGACCAACCATCTCCTTGCTACTGCCACTGTGCCATGCCATGCCATTCCTGTCACTATTCCTTTGTTGTTTTTTTTTTTTTAGGCTTCCTTTTTTTAAATTGATTTTATGGAGCTATACATTTTTCTCTGCTCCTCTCTCTGCCTCTCTCCTCCCCTTCAACCCTCTCCCCATGCTTCCAATTTACTCAGGATATCTTGTCTTTTTCTACTTCCCATGTACATTAGATCCATGTATGTCTCTCTTAGGCTCCTCATTGTTGTCTAGATTCTCTGGGATTGTGATTNTCTTGTCTTTTTCTACTTCCCATGTACATTAGATCCATGTATGTCTCTCTTAGGCTCCTCATTGTTGTCTAGATTCTCTGGGATTGTGATTTGTAGGCTTTGCTTTATGATTAAAAACCACTTATGAGTGAGCACATATGATAATTGTCTTTCTGGGTCTGGGTTACCTCACTCAATATGATGTTTTCTAGCTCTATCCACTTGCCTGCAAATTTCAAGATGTCATTATTTTTCTCTGCTGTACAGGACTTCATTGTATAAATGTACCACATTTTCCTTATCCATTCTTCGATCAAAGGGCAAATGTTTCCAGATTCTGGCTATGACAAACAATGCTACTACGAACATAGTTGAGCATGTGTCCTTGTGGTACTATTGAGCACCCTTTGGATATATACCCAAAAGTGGTAGTGCTGTGTCTTGAGGAACATTGTTTCCTAATTTTTTCAGAAAAGATATCCAAAAGGGCTGTACCAGCTTGCACTCCCTCACCAGCAATGCAGGAGTGTTCCCTTTTCCCCACATCCTCTCCAGCATAAGTTGTCATCAGTGTTTTTGATCTTGGCCATTCTTACAGGTATTAAGATGGAATCGCAGAGTTGTTTTGATTTGCATTTCTCTGATGACTAAGAATGTTGAACATTTCCTNTCTCCAGCATAAGTTGTCATCAGTGTTTTTGATCTTGGCCATTCTTACAGGTATTAAGATGGAATCGCAGAGTTGTTTTGATTTGCATTTCTCTGATGACTAAGAATGTTGAACATTTCCTTAAGTTTCAGCCATTTTAGATTCATCTGTTGAGATTTCTCTGTTTAGGTTTGTACTCAAATTTTAAAATTGGGTTATTTGTTCTTTTGATGACCAATTTGAGTTCTTTGTATATTTTGGAGATTAGTCTTCTGTCTGATGTTGGGTTGGTGAAGATCTTTTGTCATTCTGTAGGCCATGTTTTTTGCTTTACAGAAGCTTTTCAGTTTTAGGAGGTCCCATTTATTAATTGTTTCTTACTGTCTGTGTGCTACTGGGGTTGTATTTAGGAAGCTGTCTCCTGTGCCAATGCGTTCAAGTATATTTCCCACTTTCTCTTCTATTAGGTTTAGTGGGGCAGGTTTTATGTTGAGGTCTTTGATCCATTTAGACTTGAGTTTTGTGCATGGTGATAGATATGGAT
>LOEQ01002945.1:0-13864 GCA_001685075.1 Bramus lutescens | reverse complement strand
CTGCTGCATTACTGAAAGTGTTTATGAGTTGTAGAAGTTCCTTGGTAGAATTTTGGGATCGCTTATGTAAACTATCATATCATCAGCAAACAGTGAGAGTTTGACTTCTTCTTTTACGATTTTGTATCCCTTTGATCTTCTTTTGGTGTCTTATTGCTCTAGCTATGACCTCAAGAACTATATTGAATAGATATGGAGAGAACAGAGAATCTTGCCTTGTTCCTTATTTCAGTGGGAATCACTATGATTTTTTCTCCATTTAGTTTGATGTTGGCTGTTGTCTTGCTGTATATTGCCTTTATCATGTTTAGATAGGTTCCTTGTATCCCTGCTCTCTCCAAGACTTTTATCCCTTTATCATGAAGGGATGTTGTATTTTGTCGAAAGATTTTTCAGCATTTAATGATATATTCATGTGGTTTTTATTTTTCAGTTTGCTTATACGGTGGATTACATTGACAGATTTTCATATGTTGAACCATCCCTGCATCTCTGGGATGAATCTGACTTGATTATGGTGGATGATGGTTCTGATGCATTCTTGGATTTGATTTGTCAGTATTTTATTGAGTATTTTTGCATCAATGTTCATGAGTGAGACTGGTCTGTAATTCTCTNTTCTCTTTCTTAGTAATGTCTTTCTGTGGTTTGGGTATCAGGGTAATTGTAGCCGCATAAAAAGTGTTTGGCAATGTTCCTTCTGAAGAAACTTATTCTTTAAGTGGCTTTTGGTTATGAGATTTATGATAGTAACAGAAGAGTAACTCATAGCAGGGTTGGATAAATGTCCCCCAAGGTAGAAGGAGTTTCTCAAAAGGCTAAGATACATATGGATCTCATACTAACAACTTTCTATTATTAAATCTATAGATAATGTTTCTGATTCAGGAAGGCAAAGACAGAACATGTGCTGCTGTGAGACAATAGTCTTGTACCATGTATAGATTTGCCACTTGTATCGGTATAATAAAACATTGATTGGCCAGTAGCCAGGCAGAAAGCATAGGTGGGGTGATCAGGCAGGAAGTATAGGTAGGGGTGACCAGAATAGGAGACTTCTGGGAGAAGAAAGGCTCATTCTGCAGTCCTCACCCAGACAAAGAAGAAGAAAGATAAGACTGCTTCACTGATAAAAAGGTATCAAGCCATGTGGCTAACAAGAAAAGAATTATCAATTAATGTATATATATATACATATATATATATATACACACACACACATATATACACATTATGTTGATGTAAGATATAAGAGTTAATAAGAAGCTTGAGCTAATAGGTCAACCAGTTTACAATTAATGTTAGCCTCTGTGTGTTTCTTTGGGACTGAACAGCTGCGGGACTGGGTGGGACAGACAACGTGCATTTTCAGTGTTATCAGAATATGGAGCTGTGCATATCCAGGTATGTGCACCCAGCAGCATCCTTCCTGAACTAGGACTTGGTGAATGGAGCAGGAACGGTGCAGAAGGGATAATATTGTTCTGTACTACTTGTTTCTATTAGCTTTTTAAGACATGCATACATTAATGAGGAAATAACAGGAGAAATATAGAACACTTATTGATGATTAAGTGACAGTAATATTGGTTCCTCATTCATCACTGCTGTCACTGTGCTGATTAACTAACAAATACTTCAGACACCCCTGGAACCTTCAAGGTTAATAAGAGCACAGAGACTGGATACATCTGAGCTTGCCTTGTGCTGTTTCCCCCTTGAAGAACCATTCCCATGATGCCAATGTGACAGAAAAATGGAGTTGTAAGCATGCAAGGCAGACAGTGTCCTTTCCATCTATGGGAGGCTGGGAAACATTGGTTTTGTAAATTAGTCAAGTTAAAGTTTTTTAAAAGGCATCTCTATAGAGGAACAATTTACTAGAAGCCAAAAGAAATTTATTATGCAGTAGAATAAAGGACATGGAGACAAGCTCTTCCTTTGGGATGGTTGAACTCTGGAAATGAAAGAAAGACCTCGATAAATCCAGACCCCTCTAGCAGGAAAAATAGAGCCAAAAATCTAGCAGAAAAAAATAGAGCCAAAAATCTAGGTTAGCCCATTCAGTGACTCTGTTTCAGAAACTAGCTGAAGATAAAGTTAGATTATAATCTTGAGAAACAGGGAGTTACCACCTTGTGATTATCACTGACATTTTTGGAATTTTTCAATGATCACTGGTATTTTCGGAATTTTCCAATGATGCCCTCCCTACCCCAATTGGATGGTTTCTTCCCTTAAATACTCCTTCTCCCAGCTACTTGGGGTCGAACTCTCTACCCCTGAATGGGAAATGAGTTTTGGCCCCAGTGCCTGTCCTGTCAATAAACCTCATGTGATTGCAGCAAGGATGGTCTCTCCTGAGTTCCTGCAGGGTTGTGTTATCCCGAGACTTGAGTGAGAGTCTCCCTGCTCTGGAGGTCTTTCAGAAATTGCAAAGGAATACTGGGAGAGCATTCTTCAGAGATAACAAACACCCTCTAGAAGAGATACTTGCATCTATAGGAAAAGGAAGGTATTAAAAGATAAACTAAGAGATAGCAAAGTGGCCAATTCCAAAGTGAAAACAGAATATAAAATGTAACAAACTGGTGGTGAAGTCAGTTGATTGCCACCACCGATCAGTATTTGGAACAGCAAGGAAAGCCAAGGATAACAGCAAAAAGGCCAAGGCTACAGCTGACATGACAGTCACACAATTCTCTGTCTTTCATCCAGACCAAAGTACAGGTGATAAACAGCCTGTCCTCCCTGCTTCTGAACATCCAGATTTTGCTAGCTCTTAGGAACTTTCCCATCCATCGTCAAAGTATTAGGAAGAACAGGTACAATGGAAGAGAGAGGGGAGGAGATGCTCGTATGAAGAACTATCTGATATGATAGCCTCAGCCAATTTAAAATCCCCCAAATAATTCAGGAGTTAAAATACCAGAAGGCTTGCAAACTATTCAGAGAGAAAAAAATGGGGCAGTGTATACTTTATTTGGAAAGCCCTGTGAGAAATAAGGGATCAAGTATTACCTCCAAAGCACGAAACATAATCCCCGATTCAAGAACCACTGAGTGAGTGGTTAACAAGAGGCAGGATCACGTGGCAGAGAGAACACACGGTATTGGAAAGCTCGGATTTGAATTCTCTCTTCACAATTGCCTGGTCTTATGATCCGGAGCTTGTTTCTGAGATCCTGTTTCCTCTTCTATTTCCCTGAGCTGTTGGGAACCTCTCACCCCCGTAGCACACTGCACACGAATGCACGGTGTTCTTGTGAGGTGTTAGGTACTGTCATTTGCTTAAGCAGGTTGCTTCCAGTGACTCCTTGTTCCACATGAAGCAAACAAGGCTGATGTCAGCGGTAAAGCCACATCCAGAGTGAGGGCTCCAGAGCCCCTCTAGATTTAGTCAAAAGAAATAATTCATCCGCCAGTAGCTTAGGAACATTGCCTGGCGTCCCTTGCTTGTAATTTGGCAAAACTACCAGCTTTGCCTCAAGGTTTTGGCAGGTAGGGAAAATGGTTGTTGCCGGGTTTTTCCAGTACTGTGTTTTTAAATTTAATTGTTTGCTTTTCCCTCTATGCATCTACACAATGCGCTCTCTGATTTGGGATCTCAGCTTGCAATTACTGCACAGCTTGGAAACTGACTTTACAGAACAAAATCACTGGCTGGTCCATCATCAAGACAGCTAGTATCTGAAGGCATAAGGGGGGAGATCCATGGACTTAGTTTTTAAAGCCTGGGTATTATACCCAGGCCTTTTTAAAATCCGAGAGTTCTCTAGAGAGAAGACTTTCATTGGTTGCTATTTGTACCAGGATAAAGCCACTGTTCCAAGATTAATACAATCGATATGTTACCAAAAATTTTAAAACATTACATTACCTAAACTTGTGGATAGAGTAATTCTCCCTAATACCCAAAAGGTTTATCCTCTCCTTCGAGAAACATTTATGTGCATTACGAACATTTTAGCTTTTGTCAAAAAGAAAAAATTGTTTTGTTTTGTGACAGTATTCCTCTGTGTAGTCTTGGCTGTCCTTGAACTCACTCTTGAGACCAGGCTGACCCAGGCTGACCTTGAATTTACTGCCTGGCAATAAAGGTTTTTTCCTATGTCAATTATGTACATTTTTGCAATTGTTCCTCCACAGGTTGCTGACCTACTGCATGCAATTGTTAGACTGAATTTTCTGTCTCTGAGCAGGAACAGAAAGAATGATTAGAATTGCTTTCTCTCTGCTGGGCACGGCCAAGTTGCAACTGTCTTCTAATTTCCGACTTACTACACTTAGAGGCTGCAGTGACAGAAGAGTTATCCCTGAAGGGATCTACACACGTGGAGAAGCAGAATCTACAATCTCCAGCAACACACTCCAGAAGAGAATGGCTCTCCTCCTGATTTTGATGCGGAAACTCAGCAGGACTGAGAGATATTGATGGGCTTCCTCACTCAGCTCAGTGCAGTGTTTAAGCACAGAGTTATTTGAAGAAAATTGTGGGAAATTGCTCTATTTGGCATTGTCATTGATTTGTGAAGACATGTGGGGTATATGTGTACACACACACAACTCAGCCAGAAAGAGTTTAATCATCTGAATTTTAAGGGTTTTGTTGTTTTTCACCAGAAAGTGTGTGGGAATCTTGCAGTAAAATCTGGCTAAATTAGTAACATAGACCACTTCAAGGCATTTTAACAAACAAACAAGAAATTTCCAGAACTTCCACCTCCTTGTCTTCTGGTGCTCTCTCCTGAATGGGCCCTCTGAATCCCGTTAGGAATCCTGCTGCCTAAGCTCTGGTAACAAAACCTGATCGGCAACACCGCCCTTCAGAACCCATCTCAGGTCCTAAATGGCAGCGTTCTCATCAGTCTTCAGCACGCTAGGCTTTATACATCCATTTGGAAAGAGAGTTTCATAGCAGTGCCAACACCTTTTGGATTTACCGTTACACAAACTAGGGTACTCTTCTTCTAGGTATGATGGTAGCCATCAGAAAAAAAAAATCTCCCATGACTTTTATTTACAAGTTGAAAACTGGGGTCATGGACATTCAAGCAAATAGTGAAATTGCTACATGGAAATCAAGTTTGTCAGGGTCACTGGAACCTGCCATGGTAGTCCTTCTTAGAGAAGTGGACAATGGGAAGGCAGGCAACCACTGATATAACACAGTCAAGTAATGGTCAGTTTTACTTATGAACAAATAAGGTCAAATTCAAGAAAACAAAATCAAGGCAAAAAAAATTTGACAGCATAAATGAAGTGAATGAAGCTTTCATACAATAGTTTACAAGGGGTAGATTCACCAGATGAGCCTATGAACGCTCTGGCGCAGTATTGTAAGGTTTAAAGCAGCCTGATTTAAAAATCTAGTGATACCATGTAAGCCTGTACTACAGAGTAAGAAAGAATAAACACATCCCAGGTCAAAAGAAATGCCCATGGCTGCAAACTCCAGTGTAGAAAGAACTTACATTCAAATGGGGCTGGTATAGCTAAACTGTTTTACACTTGCCTGGCATGCAGAATCCCCCTAGGTTCAATCCCTGGCACCACAGAAAGAAAGGAAATATCAGAGTAAAAAAGTATCCTCTGCATATGACAGAACCACCTCACTCACAAATGCAGAGGTGTTTTGTTTGCCTTTACAAAACTGGCAGAAGATTAAGCCAGCCAATCCTCGATCATGGACTGGTGAAGGCTTGACAAGCCCCACCCTAAATGAGGGGCCATAAACAGCTGGCTTCTGGGGAAGGGAGAGTCAGTTTTCTTTAAGGGTCTGGCTCCTGAGAAGTTAACCATGCTCCATGGATAGTCTCACATCTAGAAGTAAATGCCAGCACAAAGTGACCTTATTTGTTCATGAGAGGGACGAAGTTATTAAAAAAAAAAAAAGGACATGAAATTGAGAGGTAAGGAGGTGAGGATAGATCTTGGAGAAGTTAGGATAAATACAATCAAAATATCATATTGTATGAACCTATCAAAGAATCAATTAAAAATATGGCAGATGTTCAGTTGCCTCTCACCATCAGTTCCCTCATCAATTTAAACAATCTCCAAGACATTCCTTCAAACTCATCTGCCTGGAATGAATTCGGGAATTCATCCCCTTATAAAAACAGCACTATAATTGAATGTTGGGATCATAAGCTAATCCAAAAATTCTATTAAGCCCATAATTATGTTAACTATGTTTTTGGAAACAAAAATAGAGACATGGTACGACAAGTTCAATCACAAGAGGAAAATGATAATAATGATAATAACTGAAATTTACAGTTAGAAATGGTTCAAAGAGCTTGAACATGTGCCTATTTAATCCATACAAGCGTCCAGCGAGGAAAGTACATGTAGAATTCCTGTCATAGCTGATGCCCACAGAGGCTAGGAGAGGTGCTCAACATTCAGAAAAGAATGAACCCATGTGGACAGGAGCCTGAATGCAGACTCTGACAAGATGGTCTCACACCATCTGGGCTTTTACATCTAAGAGCTGAAAGCCCCACCCAACTTCTCTAGACCACACTCAGTGCTACAAGATGGTAGTTAGCCCAATCAATCTTTCCTCCAGCTGCGGAAAGGCCACTAGGGAAGGCAGAGCACTTCCAAACCACCACCGGAAATTTCTGTGATCCATTGCAGAGAAGAACCAAGACAAAACAGGCTTGACGGGGTAAAGAGCCTTCTCTTTGGGGGCCAGGGATCTAGAGAGAAGAAAGCTCATCTATGTGATAAAGACACAGGACAGGAAGCTGGAGAGATGGTGCAGTGGTTAAGAGCATTGATTGCTCTTCCAGAGGTACTGAGTTCAATTCCCAGCAATCATATGTGGCTCACAACCACCGGTAATAAGATCTGGTGCCAACTTCTGTCTGCAGGGATACATGCTGGCAGACCATTGTATACATAATAAACAAACAAACAAACAAATAAAAAGACACCGGACAGTATGCAGAAGGGCAATGAGCATGCAAAGTGGAGCCTCAGAACAGGAAACTGTGTGGCTCAGTGAATGCTGGGGCTTGGGCCCCGTTTCTTTTCTTTGCTCCCACATTAGGAAATGTAGACACGAAGACCTCCTCCTCTCACCTAAGTTCTGCTGTGGAAGAAAAACTGCAATGAGAAGGTAAAAGCAGCTGCTGAGGGTCCATGGCTGCTCTAACAACAAGGAGAAGAGAAGGGGAAGTAGAGCAATCAGCAAAGACACTTATAACAAGAGTCTTAGGACATTTAATGAGGGCAGTGAGGCAGTGGGGAGGCTGACGGCATCCAGACTCATGGTGATGCAGCCAGCAGAAAGTGTGGTGACATCAGGTGAAAATCTAGAAAACAAAACAAAACAAGGCAGTGTCTAAAACTAGACAGTTCATTCCGGTGCAGTTACAGCCAAAAGCCTTTCTCTGCTGGACTGAAGACTCATTACAAGGTCAAGGGCATCTCTGTAGACTGAGGCCAGGAAAGTTTGACCAAAGAGACAGTCCGATAGCTTTGGAAGGATAAATAGTGTTGGGTCAGTTTTGCTGTTTATAGGCATTGGAACCTTGAGCAAATCACATCGCTGCCAAGAACAAGATTTTTTCTTAACAAAACGGAGACAATGATTAAAACAAAACTCTACCGAAGAGACAAAAGTAATAAAAGTTGTAGCCGTATTTCATATGCTGTGAATCTACTATTTCATATCAAATTATTTCACTAAAGACATGAAGTGCCTTGAAAGCAAACATTTGGTTCTGATCTTGCCCAGCTACAGAGGCTCATTTTCCTTTTCCTGGGAGATCTTTCCTGGAACTCCAAGTCCCTGTGTGTCCGGCCTCTCCTTAGTTCTTTATTTCATGTCCTAGCACAGGATGGAGCAGTATTACTGGATGTGAAGTTCATCTTTACCAGAGGTGGGGAACTTCTAGAAGTACACTGCGTTGCCTTGTGCCAATATCCTCACACCTTAAGGAATCACCAAGACACAGGATATCTGCATAAAACAATAACTGACGAAGAGGGAGATGGTATATGCTCCTTCTTCATCATCTCTTAGCTAAAGGCATTTTGTATATGTGCCTTCTGCTCTGTTTTAATTTTTCTAAATCTAATTGAGAGATTCAGAATTATATGACAGCAAAATTTTCCTTTGCTTTCCACTGATTAGTATTTATTTCAAAATATTAATTAGATTTCAAAGACCAGCAAGCATTTTGAAATAAAGAGATAAGCAGTTAATACTAAGAGGTTGTGAGCCATTTAACTCTTTGTAACCACTTAACTTTGAATGTAGAAAGGTCAACTATAGACAAATCATTTAAAAAGAAGCAGGACTACACTGTAGTAGAGCCACATCTATGATCACTGTCATAGACTGGACTTGTCCCATGGGCCACTATCTTCTAGTTCCATTGGACAGTTTTAGATTATTTGTTGGAGGGTAATGATGGCTAGCATAAAGAAGATGTTAGCCAAGCAAACTACAACTGAGACTTATCCCCAAACTCCCTTTTTCCTGTTTCTAATATTTCCAAGACGTGGTGAGAACACTAAACATCAGTTTTCTCAATTAGCATTTCAGATCTCTGAGAATACGTAAGCATCCTGAATTTTAACCTCTCACTGATGGGTCCATTGAAACCCATCCACAAGAACAGAGGGTAACAGAAAGGCAGGCATGAAGTGTCACTGTGCATATCCTTCATCTATGGCAGGCACAGGGACAATTTGACATACTTAGAGAAGCACACAACATCAGGAAAAAAATGCCTTCTACTGTCTGGAGGTAGTGTGTCCTTCTTTACACTATTACAGAATAAGCGCATAGGAAGCACCCATTGAACAGTGGGTATAGAGATTTACTTCTAGTTCATAGACACCCTTCTCAGTACAGAGTAAGGTGATGACATCAGTCACAGCACACAGCACTGTTTCTATAACTCTCATAGAGATCCATAATATTTTAGTGGTTGTTTTCTCTCTGTTGTTGAATTATATGTGACTGTCTAATTGAAATCTACATTGAGGTTGCAGCACATTCTCATGCAGACATAATCATTTCATGTATTAATGATTGAATGGATGGGTGGAGGACTAGAAGTACTATCTACCAAGTGAGACATCTAATCTATTCTTTAGCACAGCACGAGCTGGGAAATATGCATAGATACAGATGTAAGCATTAGATAGCCTAAGCAAAATAGTTGGACAAGATGGAAATAAAGTGACACAGTATGACATTGGGCTTGAGGTAAGATCCTTCATAAACCTTTCACCAAATCCATCTATGCATTTCATTATGTTTTTGTTTTTTTTTGAAAATTGGCACAGGGCATTGAAATTAGGTTTTACACATCAGTCTTCACTTCTTAAATATGAGCATTTGAAGACAAGAATCATACTGTACTCGGGAATTTTAGTTCATTTCTGTTTCTCCTCTGTTTCCTGTCTTGTCTCATCCCATCTCCTCTTCTCTCCTCTTTCCCCTATCTCCTTTCTCCATCTCTGCATGACTAACTGGAGGGCTGGATAAGGTAGAAGCTTCATTATCCACTTGAAGACTGAAAAACTGGATGCCAGACAAGGAACTATTAAGTTTTTGCTTTCACTTCAGTACTGAAAAGATGGTTTGTAGCCAGACCACAATTTTAGCTGTGGTTATTACTTTCTACAGCAGTACGAGCCTCACTACAGGGACTTTGGGTACCAGTCAGGTACCCTGCCTCTCTGTAGAAGCTGAGATGAAGGCTGGTCTGATTGTAAGTACTGAAACTAATTGAACCATAGAACCACAATCATCATGCTATGTCGATCACATAAGGACACACACACACTCACACACTGTAGTTATAGTGGAACAGTGGCGTTATAACAGTGATATATCAACAGTGATGAGTTCAGCTTCATCCTATAAATGGCACTATCAGAGCATTATACACTGAGGGTTTTTAGAAATATAAAATTAGTGTCTCTGTACTGCTTTTAATTGTGTGTAAAAGGTCCTTTGAGTGTGGGCTAACCTTGGTACAATCAGAACATTCTTCTATTAAGTTCAGAGTGACAATGACAATAAGACTTTGATGAAATAACAAATGATAAAAAAAATGTAAGCCAGTAATTTGCCAGAATTAGAATCAAGTGAATAACTTCTCCTTCTTTGAAGCATCACATACAAGGAGGGAAGACCTTTGCAGAGAGGCAGGAAAAATTGTTTTGACATGTGCAACTTCGCCTGGTTATAAGCGCCAAGAAACCAGTACAGCCTAGCAACATGCTGGTCCAAGCTGGACACCAATAAAATCGAAGGGGAAAAACAAACCTCCGGGGCCAGATCCACCAAGCGGAAACTTCTTAGTCTTTGGGCACCAAAGTCTACACAAAATGGAGACATTCCCCAAATACCAAATGAGACCTGGACGTCAAGACAGAGAAACACACTGGGGAGGGGTAGTGGAGGGTGGGCGACCAGAGCACAGAGGTCAGGGATCTCGCTACAAACGGGCCATAGGTGATGGTCTGAAGGGAGACCTTAGAAGCATTAACCAACATCAAACTTTCTGTCCTGACTCAGCATCATGTAATCTCTGTGAGTTCAAATGGACTGTCCAGGAGGCTGAGATTTACCTATGTGCATCAAGCAGAGTCTCTTACACAAGTAGATCAGGGTGGAAAGAAATCATCCTTGGTATGACCGGAAAACTGCAGAATCACACTAGTAGCTCGAGATTGTTCTAGAGACACTTAAGTCAAGCTCATCATAACATTATCTATGCCATGTGCTTAGACTAAATACGACGATAATGCAGAGGACTGTGAGGAAGTTTTGAAAATTTGTTTTCCTATTTATCTTACAAGTTATTGTCTACAGAGACTTTTCTCATGCTCCAACTTTTGAACCTCAACACAGCAGAAGAAAAAGATCCGATACAATTATCACAGACTTAAGAACCAAAACATTTAGACTCCCAGATACCAAATGACAACTGGAGTCCTATCTTTGACCACAGGCTCTGCATACTGACCACATCAGGCCATCCCTTCACCTGGTGCCACCTCACGCTTAATTATAAAACAGTGACACTTTTTTGACGAGTGGAAAGTATGCTAGTGTATCCAAGGCAAAGCTGAGAAGGATCAAGTCGGGACAGCGATGATATTTTAGGGAAATGACCGGCAGTGACCCTTTGCTTGAAGGAATGTGCTGGAGGTAAACTCCGAGCTCAGATGGTCTGAGTTAATCCTGTGTGGACAGGATGGATGGAATGCCTGCTCTGTGTGCCTCATAATAACTGGGACTAATGTGAATGCATTCCCTGTCTCACATCTACACCGCTTTTGTTGTCACCTAAAGGTTTCCAAAAGGTCTGAGGAGGTCAGGCTTAGAGGCAGGAAAAGATTTCTCTTAAGCTTGGAAGGGCATCAGTACTGACTGTGTCCTGTGGTGTAAACACACTAAATCAAACCGAACCTAACAGAGGGCGAGAGAAAAGGAGTAAGTGAATCAAGTCTTCATTTATGTTTATAGTCTCTTCTGGGAAATGGCTTGTTATTAATAAAAGATCCATTCATAAGCCCTATCTAATAAACTAACAGTCACCAAGTCAAACTCCTTAGTTAACTGTGCCGGGTATCGTCTATGTACAGGAAGTACTATAGGAGGACTGCTGAAGATATCACAAGGTAAGCAGTGTCATTCATGGGACAGGACCAGCAGCATCAACATGGAGGCAGAGCCCCCTGTTCAAGTCCACTCCCTTTTGTTACTGAGTTAGCATCAGGGAGCCCAGGACGATATAGTATGAAACAGGAGTCCCAGCTGTAGAAGAGGAAAGAGGAATGGACAAGAAAGTCAGGATGAGTTGAGGACTCATCAAAGTACAAGAAATAGGTGAGACATTCACAAGATGTCTTGGTTTAGATGTCAGTACCCAGATGGGTACATGGCATTCACTGTAAGATTCAGGGAGAGTAAGGAGGGAGCCAAATACAAATGCACAGGCAGTGAAGAGATCTGAGTCGAGACTGAAATAATTTAAAGATGACAACACGTTTTTGGTGTAAACACACTAAATCAAACCAACTGGGCACCAAGTATTCAGAAGCCAGAGGCTATGGCCTTCAAGCTTCCAAGGCTTGTGCTGCTAAGCTTCCGCATAAGCATAAACATAATCGAAAAGACCACATCTAGCTTGTTTGTGGCATTCACTTGCCAAATGGGGAAGAGATAAAGAACTAGCTAAGGAAGACCTCAGCTGTGGTAAGGCGCTATTTCTCAGCAACTCCAAGGTTTCTGCTTTCTAAATGTATAAGAGAATGGTTTTGAGATTGCTCCCAACAACAAACCAAGTTACCACGGATAAAGCTACTTGGACATCTTTGCTTTCATGCACAGCCTGACTTTCACAGGTTTCAGTAGCCTCATTAGTGAAACTGAGACCATAGAAATGCTGCCTTAAGTCATTCACAGTTATAGAGCAGATCAAATGAATGTATATGATACCCTAAAACAATTATCTAAAGACATTACTAGCATTGTTGTGGCTTAAAGGGCTAGCCTGTAGGACTGTAGCTCTAGCCACCAGAATTCTCTCAGCATGCAATATCTGGGGTTTGTTTTGCATTAAATTGTTATTGCAGGTAACCAAGTGACCCAACATTCTAAGCCAAGCCCTGAAGGGAAACTGAGGAATGGCCAGACACTTACATGAATGGCCAAGGACAGTGCCATATCACTCCCATAATACTCCCTTTGGGCAATGAACCTGCTATCAGGAAACAGAATTTTCTGCATGAATGTGGGGCCTCCACCTAATGTAAAAGGCCAGAAAACATCTTAGGTGAGAAAGGCTGAAACGTAACTCCTAAGGTAAACGCGATGGTGACAGAGGAAGCTACTGTGCCCCTCACCTGAATGGCGTGAAACACTTATTTTCCTATAAAATTTACTGAATTTACATCTATTAATCTGATACAAATTATTTTAAGTATCCTTCATGAATCCTTTTTAAAAATCTTTTTCTTCTCTTTTGAAAAATGTTATTAAGGAACTGACCCAGGATACTGAGGACAAGACAAGGCTTAAATCCTATCAAGAAAAGAATGCATAAACCAGCTGACTTCCAAATGGACTGTTCTACAAACAATTCCTCACGAGTGAGTGAGGAAGGGCAAGGCGCTCTCCATTACAGAGCATCACAGGCACACTGAGTGTTACCAAGGAGGGAACCAAGTTCCCAGGACATAGCTGCTGTTGGCACTTGGCGCCTAATGAAGTGCTGTCTCGGTAAAAGCACAAGTCCAGGGGACAGCCCGCTGGAAGCACTGAGTTCTCAGACACTGTTAAGCAAAAATTGCTCAAACCCTAGATTGGCTACTTAAGGAAAGACTGAAGGCATTAGTAAATTTTTTTTCTGAAGTATTTGACACAAAAGTTGTATCTAACTTCCCTGGGTCTGTGGATTGAAGCACGGTTATCCTTTATAGCTAATATCCACTTATAAGTGAGTACATAGCATGTTTGTCTTTCTGGGTCTGGGTTACCTCACTCAGGATGATCTTTTCTAGTTCCATCCATTTGCCTGTATATGTTATGATGCCGTTTATTTTTTAAGAGCTGAGTAATATTCCATTGTGTAAATGTACCACACCACATTTTCTTTATCCATTCGTTGGTTGAGGAATATCTAGGTTGTTTTCCAGTTTCTGGATATTATGAATAAAGGAGCTATGAACATAGTTGAGCAAGTATAGCAGTGAAAGGACAGAGTGGTATATCTAGATCTTAAAGTACTTAGATCCCAATTTTCTGAGAAACCATCACACCGACTTCCACAGTGGCTACCCAAGATCGCATTCCCACCAGCACTGGAGGAGTGTCCCCCTC
>LOEQ01002944.1:200856-220143 GCA_001685075.1 Bramus lutescens | reverse complement strand
AGGAAGGAAGGAAGGAAGGAAGGAAGGAAGGAAGGAAGGAAGGAAGGAAGCCACTGATTTCCATGTTCAGAAAGAGGACTTGATCTATGCAGGGACGAGGCTGGAGAGGTAGCTGCTCAGGGAAAATGCTTACCACAAGAGCATGAGGACCAGTGCTTGGATCCCCAGCACCCATGTGAATGGTGGGCAGATGAGATTGACCGGCTATCATCCCAGCACTCAGGAGGCAGGGATGGGATCTCCACAGTGGGCTGGTTAGCCAGCCTAGCAGAACTTGTGAGTGCTGGGTTCAAGTGCAAGACTTTATATCAATATAAAAGGTGGGGAGTAGCAGGGGAAGACATCGGCCTCTGGCTTCTACGTGTAAATGTATACACATACATATGCACCCATCCACATATCTGTATACAGCACACGCACGTGCGTGCACACATACACACACACACACATACACACACACACACACCACATACAAACTAGAAAAGAAAAGAAAGGCTCAGGGTTGGCTCTGAGCTGCGAGCAGACGCCTAGACTTGACTTCTTCATCCCTTTCCTATTGGTGCACTTTTCCAGGCTCTATTGCTCATCCTTCTGACCCAACTTTCTCAAGTCTCAGCACTGTAGTCATTAATTCTGTTTGCACTCGAACAGTGAGAGAACAAGAATAGAAAATCACGCCTGGCCCCATTGATTGCCTATGCACAGGACTTGGAGGAAGAATCTAAATTCCGCAATAGAGAGTATAAATATTCAATTGCTAATATGCCTGCTGGGACAGCAGGGTGAGGCAGTGGTATACATGGGTCTATTTTGAACTTCCTGCTTTAGAAGTTTCTGAGGCTCTCCCCACTGCTGGAATACTCTTGGAGGTCCTAGAAGTTTCTAGAAGTACTGCAAGCTCATGTTATAGTTCTCAATTTGCTGGTACACAGAATTGCCTCTGATGGAGGCTGTATTTCTAAAGAAATGGTGGGAAGGAGGCTACACTGAAACCAAAGGGAATGGCAAAGTGAGGGCATAGAGGGGAACCCATAGCAGCAAGATATTTTGCACAATTGTCCTTTAGAACCCATCCTTCCCAACCAATGGTATTCCTTTGGTGAGGTCAGCTCCGCCATTAAGCCTGCATTCAGCAGACGGTGGATTTGGGCTCCCAGGGGAGAGGAGACATGGAAACATGAGATACATGAACACGAAATGTTCATCCGCATGCTCACAGCTCTGGTAACATTTACAACCTGGAGAAAGATCAGAAAAGAGCCTTGCAGCTGCTTCCCAGCCTGATGAAGGGCCCTGTGTTCTGGAGAACATTCAGTCACGTCCTCCTGACCCAAGTGAGGCAGCAGATCTTCCAGCCACAGTAGGCATCTCTAGGTCCTCAGCTGCGTCTCTGTGCAGGTCAGCCCCAAGGTCACCAGGCAGTGACAACAGACACCAGGCAGGTTCCAGAATGATTACCGTAGAGTCAGAGTCCATTTCCAGCTTATTTAAAATGCTTTTCCTGACAGCAGTCAAGACAGATTCTGTCTACAGTGTGAGGCTGGCCTCAGATGGTTCCAGGAACTTGCCCTTGGTGCCACTACCTTCCAGTTCCTCTGCTTCTCCCATATTAATGACATCCCTAAAAGCATAGTCTGACGCCACCATGACAGGGATGAAGCCCATGACAGGCAGTGGTCTGAATCAGGAAGCAAGGAAGACAACCCCCCAGGTCTCTCTGAACAACCTCAGAATACCCATCAAGCTCTCTGATGGATCTCTTTTCCATGAAGAGGAGGAGGCCAAGCAGGCAGCACCCAAGATCCCAGCATTCAGAAGGCAGAGGCAGGAGGATTTCTAGTTTCTACCTAACACAAGTTACACAGGAAATTCTAGAGAGAGAAAAAATCTCTAAGAGTGCATTCATTTTCATTGTGGCCTACCTCCCATCTTTCCGCTGTAATATACACTCATCCCCTGCTTCTGCCCTTCTCTCCAGGACTGGAGAGAGTCAGTTGCCATGGTGAAGGCTTATATCTTAACTCTGTTTTGGAACTGAGACACATGTGCGCCTGCCTTTCATGGGTAGCTCACAAAAGCTGACTGTGCACTCCAGGGAACAAGTGGGACTAAACACTGGGGACAATGAAAAAAGTCAAGTCCAACCCACGAGAGACTCCTTCAGTCTCTTTGATGGGCGAACAAACAAACCAAAATGTTCCCTCACTAATTCCATCTGCCTAAAACAGACTCCTTTTCAAACCTCTGTGAATCATCTTAGAATCAAGAGTTTATTGCTAGCAGAGACCTTGGGAATCACTGGCGTGGTTTTCTCCTTCCTTTATAAATGAGATGATAGACCCAGGTGCCCTGTGATGACTCCCTGGTGACACAGAGGCTTAGTCACAGAGGTAGAACCAGACCACTGCCCAGGGCCCCTCCTTCTATGCATCAGGCCTACCCTGGAACCCAGTAGAGTCCACGCTACAGTATTGTCCTCTGGAGCCTTCACCTAACCACTGTCCGGCCATTTTCCTTCCTTTCCTTTAGATAGTCACACCATCAGAGGACAGATGCCCCTAGCGCCTAGGTAAATCCTAATGGCATTCAAGCTTTGGAACCCAGGGATCTGCTCCAGAGCTCCTGTGTCTGTATGTAGCCTTTGAGTCACACAAAGGTCACGCAGTACAAAGGGCAAAGCCCACTCTACCTAAGATGGAGCTAATGGTGCCATCTGGAGTCTACACAACCTGCCTGGCAGGCTAACATTCTATGAAGGTAAATCCTAAAAATAATCGCAACAATAACTGTGATGTAACATGACAGAGAGCCCAGGCCCTGAGCATCTAGTGTACTACCTCACTGAATGACCACAGAGCACAGTAGGAGCCAGATCTATTAATTATAAAATTGACAATTGGCAAGTACTCTTTGGTTGTCAAGCTGTAGCAAGATACCTCATCCTCTACCTAGCCCTTCAGTGATCTTTTCAGGGAAGCAGTTTGAGAATGTGCTAAGTGAAGCCAGTCAGAACCTGGCCTCAGGATCAGCTGCTCAGCCATCACCAGCCCTCAAGCAATATGTAGCAGGGCTTCATTTTCAGCGGGATCCTGATAGCTTAACTTATCCAGGACTTTAAGAAGCCCTGTTACTCCTTAGGTTTCCTCACAGCAATGTTCCATCAATGGCGCCTCCCCTGTCCTTGGTTATAAATTCCCTGTTGCCTGTGCCCCTTTGCCATCCATTTGGAACTGAACCTAAATCTCTCTCCCACTGAAAGAAAAAAACTGATGGCAAGGAACCCCGGACCTGGAGCAATTACCCTGGGAAGAACAGCACTCCTAATTGGGCTTTAACAAAAATCTTGAATAATTACTTTTAACATGTCTAACATAGCAGACATTAACCACGGCTCTTAGGCAAAAAGGAAAGCATTTACCTCAGCATCCTGTTGGAAGCTGGCTCCGAGCTGGCACCAATTCCCTTTACCGGAAAACCAAGCCAAACCTTCCAACTTTCATGAAGGCTGTTGGCAGGGACAAGGACAACTCCAAGAGTTCCCGGAGAGGAGGCAAGGAGAGATAAGCAGCTGCAACATCCTGACTTCACTCGCCCTATGCTTGGGAGGGCTGACTCCCTCCCAGAGCACAGAATCATGGATGAAGACAGTAGTTCCAAAGTTGAGTTTCTAGAAGCTTTTCTACCCTTCATCACAAAGGGTTTGGGGCACAGACTCGGCCTCCCCTTGTTCTGACATCCTGGCAGCTCTGCTTCATGTCCCCTCCCATCCTCCAGCACTGTGGTTTACGTCCATGGATATAGGTTCCCCCAAGAAGACATGAAGGGCTTCAGTTACTCCAGGAATCTAACGACGCCCATGAATCTGGGGCCAAGAATAATCAATTGTCTCCTCCATTTCAGGAGTCAGAGATTGGGGTAGGAACCTGAATGATTAGAGAAGTGGTAGAGAAGAACAACCAACAACCTCTTATCTCTTGTGTTCCTCCATCCAAAAGGGCTGAGACCCTCTCTAAGCTCCGCCATACTCCTTCCCGTGTCTATCTGCCCTCAGGCCTCAAAAATCTCTATGGTTAATTTTGGTCAGCTAGAAGCTAGCTCCATCCTCTCATTCAAAACAAACTTTATTCTCAGTCTCAGGAGCATTAGAACACAATCAAAAATCATACAACATCCATTGATATCTGAGACTAGTACCAAAGAGCAGGTGCCCATTTGTATTGGTAATGATGATTTTTCCTATATGGTCAGGATAGTCTACTATACAGTCATCCAAACAATTTTCCCATCGCTGTCTAAATAAATTACTTGAACTTAGACCTATCAACCAAGCTAAGCACCTTGAACCTGAAGCACTGGGAGAGCTGAGCATGGGCCAGGGTGGGGCTATATTAGTTTATTTCCCATTGCTGTGATAATACACAGCACTTGCAGAAGGAAGACTTCATGTGGGCTTCCAGTGCCAGAAGGATGAGTCCATTATGGCCGAGAGGCATGGCAACATGCGCTCCTAGCAACATGCTTTCTCCAGCAAGGCTGTACCACCTCCACCTCCACAAAAAACACCAGCAACTGGAGGCCAAGTATTCAAATACACAAGCCTATGGGGAACATTTCCCATTGAAAGCACCACAGTGACCAAGGTGAGAAGAAAGTGAAGCCACTGACTCCTCTCTAGCATTCTTTGTGGCAGCATCCATGTTTTGTCTTCTTTCTGCCAAGCAAGGATGGTCCAGACGTTTCCAGGAGTGGCAATATCTCTGGCTTGCCAATGAGAGAACAAAGAACTTGTATAATTTGCTCAGTGTTTGGGGCCTGTCGTGGCCTCCCTACTGAGACTTCAAACCAGAAAGGGATGAAAGGGTCAGCTTCAGAACAGGCAGGCAGGCAGGGATGCACGCACATGTGCGCACGCGCACGCACACATGCACACACACACACACACACACACACCAGATATCCTTCCTGACTGCTGTCTGAAAAAGAAAACTCTGCATGCCTTTTATTCAAGCTATTGAAGGCAGGATATAAGCAATGCTTATATTGTCAGAGAGACTTACCTTGACACTCATAGGTAGGAAGGATCTGAGGACATAGGGTCACCATCAGGACTGGGACTTTATTTCCTGGACTCATTCTCAGCCTAAGGGTTACTCAGTCTCTACAGAAAAAAAATGGGCTTTCAGTTCCATATTGCCTGCTGTATCTAAAATCTGAACCTGAAGGTATAAATCCATGAAAGTTCAGTCTGGCAGTTCCCATGCCATAGATTTTTTTGGGTCCAGTGGAAAAGATGTGTGAGCCATCTGAGACATCTATAAAGTCCTGCCCACTCTGGCTGAATGTGAGGTATCCATGGGTGCACTCTGGTTTCCGCCATACTGTGCATTAGCTGTGTCTCTTCAGGTAGATGGGGAAGGAACTTCATAACCTGCAGACTGAAAAGCGTGAATCCCCCAAGGTCACCTGGCTTTCAGTGGGGAAGCTAATGTCAAATCCAGGCCATCAGATATGCAGGTATTTGATTGCCTGGACTCACAAAGGAATTAAGGCACCTTTTCCAGTCACATCCAAGGCATCAGTTCTGAGGCTGGCTTCCAGTGTGGGACCACGGTCCCTCAGCTTCTTCACTTTCAGTTGCTCATCTGAGCAGGCGGGTTGCGAAGGGAGTGTTTGGCTAAGGGTGATGGGAAGATGTCCTGTTAGCATGCCCTCTGCTGACTGATAGTGCTTTTCTGAAGCACTCGGAGAGACTGTGCCCAGTTAGGTGAGGAAGTCCTCTCTGTGCTTATGACAGCCACAACATGGGGTGGGAATTTCAGCTTGTGGGCTCCTCCGAACTTCAACACATGTAGCATTCTTGGGTTCTGAGGCTTTGCTCCAGCAGAAGAACCAACAAATGCTGGGCATGATAGGATATGTGGACTGGGTGTTTCCAGGATCTTGCTGGGTTATTTGAGAAGGAAACAAAAGCTCACGGAGACTGTAAAGTAGCAAGAACACTTTCCTAAAGACAGAGTGTTAGCATAGATCAGAAAGAGGTACATTGTCAGAATTGTCAGTGTGCCGTGTGTGTGAGGATCCTTGAGGTTCCTGTTTATCTTTCAGTCTTCCATTTATGGGGTTCAGAGAAAGGCAGAGTTAGGTTACTAGGAGTGTCATTTTGGAGGTTCTCTATTTTGGAAGACAGGCTTAGATTAATAGGTCTTTGCTCACTGTGCGTGTCCCTCTCCATCATGTACCTGATCTCAACCATATATGTACACACATACACACATACATACACAATAGTGTGTAGGCATAAGAGGGTAAATAGGAGAGTCTCCCTAAAAGTTCATTCAAAGAAACACAGCTTGCTTTACTGCACATGTACCCCCAAACCAATCTAGACAAGACTGGTCCATCTTCCTTGGTTTCAGGATGTGTTTCCAAGACATGTTCGAACAGAAACGGCATTAGGAAGAGGTTGCTAAGGGCATTAACTTGTTTCCATAGCTTAAACCAGATGAGTGTGAACTTGATGCAGACAGGGGTCCTAAGTTACCAACAGGTTGCTAGGTACGTTGCTCAGAGAGGATGTGTGCCCAGCCAAGTCGAGCAGACTCCCAAGCTAGTAAGCTATTCTGTGTGCTTGCCTGCCTCAGTGGCACATGCCTGTTATCCCATCACTAAGGAAGTAGAGACAACAGCAGGGTTAGGAGTCCAAGGTCATCTTTGTTAGCTTCTTATTGATTAAGACACCATTTCAGCAAACCAAAAACCACACAAGCACAAGCAACAAAACAACATGGGATAAGCATGAAACAAAGCTGCTGAGTTGGCAGCTTCCCTGCTCAGCATCTAGCTCTGTTTGCAGGTACGATTCGAAGGTTTGACCGGAAATGTGCAGTTTAACGAGAAAGGGCGCCGGACCAACTATACCCTCCACGTGATCGAAATGAAGCATGACGGGATCCGCAAGGTAAGGGCCACCTTGGCTGACTCAACTGAGTGGAGGCTCAGGCCAGTAATGAGGGTCCTGGATACCCACCTCACCTATACCATTGAAGAGACTCAGGCCAATGTGTCTTCTAGACTCTTCTATTCTCTGCTCTGCCATTTGTCATTTGGGGTTTGGAGGGAGAAAGTTGGGTCCCATTTCTGAGAATTGATTTCCTCTCTAAAATGGAGATGCAACTCCCAGATTTTTTCTAACAGTACCTGAGACTCATGGGACAGAAAAACACTTTGAAAATACAAACAAAGAGCCTGGCATGCTCACATTTACCTGTGACCCCAACGTTTGAGTGCCTGAGGCTGGAGGATAATTGCAGGTCTGAGGCTAGCCAAGGATATAGAATGAGATTTGGCTTCATTTTCTTAAGAACCTGAAGATACAAAGCAATAGATATGTATAGAGTACCAATGATATTCCTGGGGATTCTGGAGAATTATAGAATGTGTATTGGTGAGGTGAACCATCTTCTGATCGCCCATACCTGTTCACAGCCACGCTCTCCTCTCCACAGAAGCCAAAGTGAAAAACACATTGTATATAATGCCAATATTCATATTAGACCTTTGAAGATGAAGTACAGATCCTTGGCTCTTAAACTCTAAGACTCAGTGTGATTTGGCCACTGTCAATGTCTCCACCTTTGACCTCACACCACTCCAGCCAATCTTCTTTCATTGAATCCATGTGCTCCATTCCACCCCAGACACTTCCCGTAACAAGGGAGGATGGGCTCTCTACTTTGCCGCTATCTTTTGCTTCGTTGATACCTCCTCAGCCTTCAGCACTTAGAGCAAAGGGTGTCCTTGGAGACAGCTTTCCTGGCTGCTTGCATTCTGTCTTTTGGCAGCCTCTGTCTCCCCTGCCCTCAGCCTTCTTCATGTCTGCTTCCTTGTGGTAAGCTAGCAAGAAAGCATTGCTGAGGGTTTTGAAGCTGATGAAGAGCTGCGGGTCTTCGGCATGCTAGAACCAAAGCCCGGCTTCTCCATTTACTCGTCTGGGATCTGGGCAGATCTCTGAGCTAGGCAGACAGAGTTCACAAGAATGCTGACCTTATGGGTTCATTGAGATGACTCAAGACTCTCTGGTTTTTGGAAATTCTAGATACTAGGCTAGCCCTGGACCCTGGAAAGCTGGTACAATGTCTGAGACATGGCGGCCTCTGTGTCTCCAAGGTTGTGTTACATATCCTCATCCTGGCTGCACAGATTATTGAAATTTAAATTTTTAATGGATTAAAATCTAAGAATTATAATGTGCTACACTGCCACATGTGGCTCCTGGGTGTCACGTCTGACAGTGTAGACACAGAGCACTGGTGCCATTGCAGAAGATTCTAGATAGCTCTAATTCCTAGGTCCCCGAAGTGCAGACTCCCTACCCTACCATAGAACCCACCTGTGTTCCCTAGCTAGTCTCGGTTCATTAGGGCTGTGAGATTTTCCACAGTTGCCATAATAGATTGCTATAAACCAGGACTTCAAGCCACACAAATATTTCACCTTATGATTACGTACATGGATGGGTTACATAGTCAAAGTGCTGGCAGGATTGTGTTCTTTTCTGGAGGTTTCTTTTCATTTACCAACTTTTTTCTAGAGGTTTCCCACTTCCCAATCCCCGTGGTACCATCTCTAGCCACAGGCTCAGAAACCACATCTCTCTTTGTTTCATTAGCACAGCTGGGGAAGGCTCTGCTTTAAATGGCTTGTAAACTAGGTGGACCCCACCCAGATTATCCAAGCACCTTTCTCCATCTCAGCTGTGTATCCCTTTTGCTAGAATATGGTCAAACTCCGTGTCTGCGATAGGAACATCTCTCAGGACAAGCGATATTAGCCTGCCCACCCCAAGAGTTTGGTTTTGTCAGCTTGATGCTCCCAAGTCCTGCTTCTAAAGAAGGTAATTTCTTCTCCTAAAGCATTTAATTATCCTAACCCTCAACTTCCACATCTCTGAAATGGGAGCACGTCGTGCCTAGATTAGTTCAGTGGTGTGTTCAGTAGCTGTGGAACGTGGCAGATGCATACACCGACATCTGGACAGTCTGAGGCGGCATCCTCACCTCTTTCAGGGCATGTGTATACCCAAGTCTATCTAGTATCGGCCTAAATGAAACATATCCATTTCTCCATGGGTAAACTGAGGCAGAAAAGCCCCTAAGCTTCACAATGTCCCAGAGAGCTATAGCTAAAGAGACACCAAATTCAGGGGCCCTGACTCCCTGTGCCCTGTTTATTTGCAGCTTCTATCAAGGCTGAAAGGATCCAAGGGACACAATCAGGGCAGTGCTGGGGTTCAAAGGTATAGTAGGAGAATCCTGCTGCTCCTGGAAGAGACAACAGACACATGACCTCCTTCCCTGCCCAGAGTTCTTGCAGACCCTCAGAAGAGCCACGACTCCTGCCTTACCGTGGAGTATGGGTGCTGAAGGCAGTTTGCAAAGGACTGGAACAGTCAAGATAGTTGCTCTTAGAAAACCAGTTTCCATGAACCTGGGCTGACCTCAGAATCATCACAATGCATAAAAGCCATGTGTTTGTATCATTAAAACATGGAGATTGTGCCTGGTCTGGTGGTACAGGCCTGTAAGCTCAGCACTAGGGAAAGTGAGGCCAGGTGAACAGAAGTTCAAGATCAGCCTGGGCTACAAACAAGAGACTAGGGAGGCTGCTGATGAGAATCCTCCTCTCCCCCAGGTAGTAGGAGCTATTTAAATGAAGCCAGGTTCCTGTCTAGTATTCGAAGTGCATTGAGGAAAAGGGGTAATGTAAGGAGTGGACATGAGAGTCAGACTCCGTCCAGCCGTGGGTCAGCCGTCTGACCGTTGCTAAGCCTAGCTAGGTCTGGATCATTACGTGGGAGGGCTTGGGCTGAATAGCCTCTTGTTCCTCTCAGTTCTGGCGTTTTATACGACTCTTGAAAAAGTCCACATGGTTGTGTTTCTACCAGCCCCTCATTCCAGGCACACTGATCATCTCCAGACCAGACTGCAGTCTGTTGTGGAAGTGGAGTCAAAGACCTTCCTCATACATAAACTGCCTTTGGTGTGACCTGGCCAGTCATTATAGGAGCTTGGCTGTGACTCTGAGCCTTCCCCTGACTCTGCCCAGAGTAGACTCCGTCTTCTTTAGACCTTGGCTTCATTAAGAACTTCCCAGAGCAAGCAGCTCCCTGTACAGATGAGATTCTTTACACAAGCCCTGCCTGGAGGCGTGCAGATTCCTGCAACAGAGACAGGCTCAGTGCTAGAGATGAGTTCAAAGCTTCCTCCCCAGCTTGCTGGACTTTCATGGGGGAAGAGTTGGGGTTCTAAGAACAGGCAAACCAGTAATTAAATAACATTTTACTCTGCACTGGTCATATGACCTTGAAGATGTCATTCATCCTTCCTGACCTCAGTCACATCATCTCTGAGGCAGGGGAGGGATGCTGGTAATCCTGGGACTTGGAACACTGAGACAAGATCACTATCAGTTCAAGGGTAGTCTGGTCTATGCCATGACACCCTGACTTAGAAGAAGAGAGAGAAGGAGAGAGGAAGAAAAGGAAAGAGTGGGGAGGGATGAAGGGAGAAAAGGAGGAGATTACTTCAAAAGATCAAATGAGACTGTGCCTACCCTTCCACAGAACAAGTTTGAGGAAAGCAGTCTCAGCCATGCAGGGTCATTTAACCATGCCCATTGGCTTGTGTTTTAAATTCCTCTCTGTCTGCCACAGAGACTTTACACCACTTCTGTATGCACTGCACAGGAACATACACAACTAAATGGGCAGCCTTCAAATCCTTGAGCTAATGGCTGTGCCTGGTTTTCTGATCACCAGGCTGTTTTGAAACTCACTTTCTCAGTGACTAAATCCTTTCTTAGAATGTGGTCTTACACGTTCTTTGACTACAGGGATCTGCCTCTCAGAAAATCAATCCCTCTGAATCCCTGCCTCCAAGACTTCTACTCAATCAGACTCCAAGCAAATTAATACCTACGGCTTTCAAGAGTGACCTTGTGCTAGTTTCAGGGACATGCAAGGCCTTACCTGCCCTGTGTTTCTCTTTCTGGTTCAGGGCTTCTGGGAAACTCCAATCCTACCTGTATCCCGCTGACTCAGGGCCAGCCTGCTCGCTAGGCAATCTTGCTGCAGTTGGGCATCCCACTGAGATGCTATGGTGCTAGCCTTTCTTCCAACAAGCTTGAAGTTCCACAGAGCATATTTGACCCTGGCTCTAGTGTTGTCTAGTCCTATGAAATCCCACTTATATGTATGACTTCTGGGTGGGCTTAGGGATCCTTCTCGAAATGAAACATCTTATCATGTTGGGATGGAATCACACGTTCTCTTACTGGCCACCCACAGGGGGTTGCAGGCCATTCCACTGCAGAGTCCCGCATCAGGGGACCAGCAGTGGAGAGACAACGCCTTTGCCTATTGATTATGTGGCTAGTTGTTTCAGTGCTTACTAATGGCGTCTGCCATCTACCCCTTTCAACTTGATTTGAGTCCTCCCTTCCCTAGCCTAGGTTTGTACTCAGTTCTGGCCTTGCCCATAACTGGGCGGGAAAAATCACAGTGACCGGGAATCCTACCAGTATCTCCATTATTTTCTCATTCCTGTAGACTTCATGGCTTTCAGTTCCACCTGCCTCCTTGAAGTCTTAAATCCCTGGCATCCAACTTTTCACACACAAACTATTTTTAGTCTAAGATACTCACCTCAATACAGTCATTCCTCCATCTTCACTGGCCAACCCAGGATCCACATCAGCTTCCTTGCCCTGGCCACCAGCTTCCTCACTGCCATGGATCCTATTAGTTGTTTGTTTGTGGTCCCACCTCACTACAAAGACCACGTTTCCAGCCTAAAAGCTGGGGAGCATGTTTCAAATATACAACGAAATCACACTGCTTAGAAATTTTCACTGGCTTCTTACCTCCAAAAAAATGCAGTACATCTCCTGACCTCAGTCTACAGAGCCCCAGGCATCAACGCTTGCTCTTTTTCTCTGGCTTATTGCTTTGCCTTTGGGTGTGGGAGATGCTGCTCTGTTCCTGCTCTGTTCACTATCCTTCTAGCAGGCATCCCTATGCCATAGTCTGAGATAAAGTTGCAAAAAGTGTATTAACTTCAACCTTTTAGATGCGCTAGCTTGGCTAAGGCTGAGTGCTGTGGGAGCTAAGCTCCAAAATCTACCTCTTTAGTGCACGAGAAGTCAATCCAATCTCTTGTTTAGTCAATGTCTAGTTCTTGTCATTGTTTATTTAAGTGTTCTGCCTCATTAGAAGCAAACATACATTACAGCAAGCTATGATAAACACAGTTTGGTAGAAGTTTTAAAAGTTGAGGCGAGTGAGTTAAGATCAATGAAGTTTGGCCCTAGGACTGAGAGTTGGGTGTTAAGAAGACATCCCTGTCCGCTAGGGTCTTTCTTGCTGTCAGCATTTATCAAACAGATGGGGAAGAAAGAAAATGGAAACACTGCTGGGAACTTGGGAAAGACCAGTCTGGAAAAGAGGCACATTACCCTCCCAAGCATTCCATGCACTAGAACACAAGGGTTCCTCCCAATGCGACGCAAAACAGAATGCACTTCTGGTTGGAGACCCCCTTCCTGCTATTTCTACACTCTGAAAGGCAAGCAAAACTGCTTGGGGGTCAGCTAGCCATCTCTGCCACAATAGGCAACTAGTTATGATGACCCTCATTGGGGAAGTTGGGAGCTGGGGCTTCAAAGGCGATCCTGGGGTTCCCATGTATAAATTCACCCTGATGGCTGGAGGGGAGATCAAGTGAATCCACAGTTCTGTGATCACCTGCTCTTTAAACTTCATCCACTTAAGAATACCCGCTCTCTCATCTGGACTCATTTCCGACCTTCAAAGCATCTTTAGAGGCAGATGGAAAATAGGAGATCAAAAATAATAAGTGGCCCCAGGAGAAGACTTCTCCCTGTTAGAATTTTCTTAAATCCTCTCCTGAACAGTGTGCCCCAGTCTTTGCCAAACTACTTAAGATGATTTGCTTTCAGATAGAATCAAAGCCCCTACACTTTCTCTGTAGAGAATCAAAGTGCCATATGGTAATCCAGCCCACAGCTCTCGTCTCCAAAGCCTCTTCAGACATTTCTGCCATCTTTCTATGCATCCAGCTGTGGAGCCCAATATTCATATAAGTCTACTGGCTCACAGGAGGTGTGAACGTGAGCCTTTGCATCCAGATGTCTTTACCAACCCTGACAAGATCAGGTCTTCTTT
The DNA here is from genome assembly GCA_001685075.1 of Bramus lutescens. NCBI lineage: Eukaryota > Metazoa > Chordata > Mammalia > Rodentia > Cricetidae > Bramus > Bramus lutescens. Next base: position 206,903 of record LOEQ01002944.1, on the reverse strand, counting down.
TCCCATGAGACTACTAGCTAGGAAAAAAAAAAAAGCTTGTTCAGGACTGAGGAGATGGATCGATCAACAGAGTGATTGCTGTGAAAACATGAATTTGATCCCCAGAACCCGTGGGAAAAATGAGCCAGGTTCAGAAGCATATATCTATAATCCATGCAATGGGGAAACTTCCAGCGCTTGCACCACCATGGCTATCCTGTGGCCCTAGGGATGTTACCTCTCCATAGCACAGCGTCCTCACACTTCATATAGGAGCGAAAACTGGCAAATGTCATGGGATTTTAATGGGAATGGAAGGGATTAAAATATAAAAAGCATTTAGAAGAACAAGACGCATTCACCACCAGCAAACTCATTCCAGCCCTCAGTGATAATAGCTGCTGCAGGCAATCGATGAATGGGCAGCATCCCAGGCCCAGAGCAGGCACTGCCCAGCTGCACCACTTCAGGAAGTGAACAGATGAGAGAGAAGAAAACTCACTGAGCCAAAGCAAGAACATGTGTATAGCAGCCATTGTGAATGGCTGGAGATCATAAAGAAACCATCGATGTCCAGGGAAATGCATCAAGGTGAAGGGCCACACAAATCAGCCTTGTGAAGGGTGCCTCCGTTTCTGCACTGTGCTCTGGATGCTGAGAGGGCTGCTCACTCTCCACCTCCTGCCTGTGAACTGCCAGCTCTCCATCATTTTCCATTTGTATCTGCATCCCGCAGAATGACAGACCTAGCTGCCTGGAGAGAGAGTGGATGGTGATGAGAAGGGAAAAGAAGAAAGAGGGAGGAGATGGAAAGGGAGAAGAGAAAGAAAGACAGGGAGGGGAAGGAGGAGGAGGAGAGGAATAGAGAGGGGAAAGTGAAACTAACAGGAAAGAAGGAGGAGGGGGAGGAAGAGGAAGATGTAGAGAAGGAAGGTGTATTGAAGGAGAGAAAGAAGAGAAGCAGGAGAAAGAGGTATAGGTCATCTAGATGTGTGTGTATGGATGCACTTGTCTGTGTGTATACTGTACACACATGTGAGTGCTGTGTGCATGTGTGTGTACATCTGTGTGTGTGTTCTGTGCATATATATGTGTGCATATGCCAGCTAGGTCATTCTGTTGTCCCAACCCTTCATGACTCCCTGTTGCCTTTAGAACAGTCTCCACTGACTTGGGCCCGGCTTTCATGGCCTCTGCTACTTAGACCTGCACACCCACTGCTCTCCCAGGTGAAAACCCACTGAACTTGCCTATGGCGGCACCTTCTGCCTCCACAACAGGGCTATCATCCTCCTTGACCCCAGAGGCTTGGGCAAGCCCAGGCATCGTCTCTTCCACACACAGCATCCCACTGCAAACTTGCACTTCTCTGAAGTCCTCTGTCACCTGCTCACTCACTCAGCGCTTCTGGACTGAGTCTGTGTGATCTGTGTCTTCTCAAGTGATGTTCTTAGGGGAAGCACCCCCTCCTCAACGTCTCTCCAGCTCTCTCAACCTGTTGCATTCCACAAAATGTTTCAGCTCAGAGCCTTGCACATAATCGGAATTCAATAACTTTTCTGAAAGAACTTAGACAAAGTATTAATAACCTGCTGATATTTAGGAATTGATCTGGTGTGCCCAAGTTGAGACCCCCAGAGAGACCGCCATTGGAATCCAGTTAAGTCCAGAATGCAAAAGCAAGGTTTATTCAGCACGCTGTCCAGCCAGGCTGGGGCTCCACCACTACCCGACACAGCACAGTAGGGAGGAGACCACTTCATTAATTGGGGTTGACATTATATAGGCAAAAACCACAAGCCAGGTTTACTCAGGGTCAAGAGGGTTGGTTTTGCTGAATACAGGGTATGGACTACTTCTGTATACCCGCTTTCTCCTTTAAGCGGCTACTTCTGCTTCTGTGCATGACCTCCCGGCCTCCCCCAAGCAGTTATTTCTGCTCCTGTCTAGACCACAAAGCTGGGTTTGACAGGGGGCTAGCTGCCAGGGACAGTTGGTCTGCACTTTTGCAAAGGTTCCTGTTTCCAGCTAACTCTTGATGCTCCAAAGTTTCTTGAACCCAGTACCTTAACCAGCACCTGATCAAGCAAAGTTTCTAAAAGTTTTCCATGTCCTTACAAATGGTGTTTACCTTGAGCATGACTTGGTATTGTAACAATCAGAAGACCAGCAGGAAATGGAGGATAGTGGATTTTCCCAGGAAGTGAAATCAGAAAGGGAAATGTAGGAAATTTTAAAAATGAGGGTAGTATTTAATCCAGTGGCTCAAACTACAGTTTAGACTAGGTTTGTAGAAATAAAGAATTAATATTTAAGGATTATGGATTGGCTATGAAAACAGCTGCTGGGAATTCAATTCCTCAGCCCTCACTTTCATTGTCCTTTACAGTTTAGATAAATAAAGAGCTGAACTTTTGTCCTCCCAGAGGGACAATACCTGGGCTTAGTCACCACTATGAGGAGGTCCCCTGGGGATGGAGAGGAGACCTGGGGTGCATCTTACCTCTTGATGCTTCTGCCAACAGCACTCCAGACTCTGGTACACCGACCAGTGTGCCATCACACCCAGCTCCAAGATTCCTCCTCCGATCATGCTTTTGCCTTCTTCTCGTCAACAGATTGGCTACTGGAATGAAGATGATAAGTTTGTCCCTGCAGCCACCGATGCTCAGGCTGGAGGGGACAACTCCAGCGTTCAGAATAGAACCTACATCGTCACCACAATCCTCGTGAGTCTACTCCTTCTTCTGGTTTACTTGAAGCTCAAGCTAAACATACCCAAGCACACCCCACTTCAGCTGCCAAGACTATGCCATAGATGGAGAAGACGGTGAAACTAGTCAGTAACAGCCATGCTTGCTTGCATGCTTGTCAGCCCAGCACTCAGGAAGCTAAGGAGGGAAGAGTTCCAGACCAGCCTCTGCTATATAGTGAGACTGTCTCATAAGACAACAATAACAATAGTTATAGTAATAATAATGAAACCACAGAGACTGTGAAAAGGCCTTGATTCTTGTTTTCCCTCAGCATCTCTAAGATCCACTTTAACCCAGCATCCTTTGATAAGTTATATCTGAGCCACTTGTCCCATAAACGAAACACAAAGGTGTCCCTAAGTTGTTCTAGTTTCTGTATGTGTCTCCTTCAGTAGAAGCCACAGTCTCCTGCAGATTTATGCACAGAGGACCCAGAAGGCTGCTGTGGTCCAATTACTTGTGAAAAATCTAAAATCTACTTAGAGGTATCTTTAAAAATATATTGCAGAGGGCCTGAGTCTGATTCCCCAGGGGATCTAACATCCTCTTCTGACCTCCTCCAACACAAGACACACATGTAGTATACAGACATACATGCAGGCAAAACCCTCATACACATAAAATAATTTTTTAAAAGAAATTAAACAAAGAAAATAATTTGGGAAGCCCTGTTACATTTCTGTGATATAATATTCTTGTTTTAGCAGAATTTATTTTCTTTTTCCAAGAAGTTTATAATTGAGTAGGGAACAGAAACTTAGGAAACTTATTAAGGGGTTAGAAAGACTCCTCAGTGCTAATCAACATTGGAAGCATCCTCCTGTGCCAGGTCAAAGTCCTCCCCACTTGCAGTTGCACCCGTAGGCCACACCCTCTGTCCTGTTTCTCCACCAGGAAGATCCTTATGTGATGCTTAAAAAGAATGCCAACCAGTTTGAGGGCAACGACCGCTACGAGGGCTACTGCGTGGAGCTGGCTGCGGAGATCGCCAAGCATGTGGGCTACTCCTATCGACTCGAGATTGTCAGTGATGGCAAATACGGAGCCCGGGACCCGGACACAAAGGCCTGGAACGGCATGGTGGGAGAGCTGGTCTATGGAGTAAGTGCCTGGGGGATGGGGAGGGATCACCATGAAGGACAGAGGAACGAACGCATTTGCTGGCTGGGTAGCTCTGTGCATAAACTGACTCCCTGATTAACTAGTGCTGCCGCTGCTGAACAGAAAATCATCTACTGTCTTAAGACATGGGGATCCAAATTCCTGGTCCCAATTCCCTCAACCTGGCTCAGTGTATGTCATTTCATTTGACTATTGTCCAGCACAGGCTACATAGAGCGTAGATAGCTCCAGGATCGGCTCTCTCAGAGCAGATAACAAAGCTCATACTACTCTACTAAGAGTGGCGTGCCGTTCCCACGGAGCCTAGATGCACCTGGACCCAAGCTCACTCTTTCCTGTAATCTCTTCTACAACTTCTGGTCATCCAGTATCCCCTCATGCTTTGTTCCCTTGAGCTTCCTCTGCCATCCTCCACCTCTGATGTCCCTTCCAGAACACTTTTCCAAGCCCTCTTTCTGTCCCCCTCAGAACAGGTGAGGCTTGCCTTCAAACTGCCCCAGCTTTCCATTCTAGAACCTCGTCTCTGCTTCTTTGCGGCTCACAGAGCAAGCCCGAGCCATCTGTGTGGTACACCACACTTAAAGCAAATCCCGGGGCAACTACTGCAAAAAGCATCGATAACTTGAAGCCATCTTGAGCAGGCACTGAATGGCTGATGGTGTTTACAGTGTCTGGGAAGTTGTGAGAAGCCAAGGCTCCCAGACCTTGCACATTTCCTAGGGTCAAAGAGACAATGGTAAAGAGCAATTCAAGAGCAGAGGACCTAGGAGTCTAAATTACATGGTCCCCAGAAGAGACTCCGGAGATTTCTAGCCTTCCTGGGTGTGAAGAACTTGGAAAACAGTCATATTGACCTAGAGGTAGAGAGCTGGGCAGCCAGGGAGTTCCTAGGTATAAATGGCAGGATGGTAGGAGCAAAGAATAGGGGGAGGTCAGGAAAACCCTGGGTTGACCTCTCTGGGTGGGAATGCGCAGAGAAAATTTTGAGTCACGGATGACAAGGCAAGAGTGTGGGCTGCTTCAGTCAGCACCAGGAGATGATGGCAGCTCTCAAGTAGAGCAGCAAGGGCAATAGAAGGGCAGAGACCGTGGCTCAGTTGGCAGAGCCCCTGTCTAGCATGCACGAGGCCCTGAGTTCAGTGCACAGCACTCCATACCCTGGGCATGATGGTACACATCTGTAATGCGAGCCTTCCAGAAGTGGGTGCATAAAGAGCTGAAGTTCGGCCCCTTCCTGGATGAGTTTGAGGTGAGCCTGGGCTAGAGAACTTGTCTTAGAGAAAACAGCAAAATAAAAAAAGTCAATTCCCATATGGTGCAAGAAAGGGACCATGGAGGTTTCCTTCATAGGTCCTAAAAATACCAGCTGCATCTTTGAGCTGAAACTCATGCTGAGCCTCAGGTTGGTACTCGGGTGATGGAGAGATGGAATTGGCCACTTTAGAGGACTGTGAGTCTCACAGCCTCACGTCAGGGCAGGAGGAGTCATGGGCCGTGAAGTATATACCTGGCCAAAAGAGGAAAAGATGGCAGAAAGAAAGTATTCTAAAGAAAATTGGCTTTCAAGGTGACTTGTGAAGGTAGAGACTGGGCTGGGAAATGCCGTCCGCATCTCCCTTTCTTCTTCCCTTGATGTATCTCACTTTGGAAACCCTGTCAATGAAGCAGAGACCTGGATGGGCCCTGCTGCATCTGGAGGCTGGTTTCCATGAGAACTTCCTCTGCGCTCTTAAGGTCATTGCCATGGCAATTGCTGTGAACTTCTCACCTTCGCCAATGTTCATTTTCGCCTTCACCTCCTGTGTTGCAGCTCTCTTTGTCAAAAAGACCATGGTCTGGGCAAAGCAATATGTGACCATCCCAAGGGCACAACCCCAGTGCCAGTGGCTAGTGTAGCAGCTCATCCACCCTCCAAGAGACCTGGAGTCATCACTATAGGCTTCATTTTAAAGCCTAAGGCCTTCTGCCCTCTTCATTAGACCTGTCCTTCTGCCAGGGAAAACTGATTCCTGGGGAAGTCATGTTGAGCATAAGATGAGTTACCTTTATCTTGACTTCATCTTTCCCAATTCATTCCCCTGAGAGAAATGAGGGATGTTAGGGAAATATCTACCAACCACGAACCACCAGTGGGGTTAACAAAGAAAGAAAGAAAGAAAGAAAGAAAGAAAGAAAGAAAGAAAGAAAGAA
>LOEQ01002944.1:188226-200484 GCA_001685075.1 Bramus lutescens | reverse complement strand
TGGCTCCTGGATGCACCTCTGAGACCATCTCCTTGTCTGCCCACGACAGGAGCGGAAAGAGTAAAACCTGCCGATAGACTCCTGGGGTTGAGTTCCAACCCTTCCATTCTCTGAGCTGCAAGGCTCCTGTAAAGCACTTGATTCCTCTGAGATCAGCTCCCTGAGAGGATGGGGAGTATTTGCTGCAGGCCTGTGGTGGGAGTGTTGACCCACAGAGCCCAGCTCTCAAATCGTCTCACCGAGACAATCTTCTGTGGTTCTTGCCCCTTTTCACTATACTCTAGATGTCTGATGTGTCTCAGCATTGCCCAGGGACAGATGAGCAAACCTTGCCCTCTTCCCTGCTTACCAGCAGGATATATTTGACATTCAAACCCTGAACACTTATGTAACTTTTAGCAATTTTCCTGGAAAGAAGAAAATTTAATGGCTCACTCGATTTTGTCACTACCAGGCCCTTCCTCACATGGCCCCTTCCTCTTGGAATGCTGTTCTCTACCAGAGCAACAGGCCAAGTCCATCTTTTCTGCAATGCCACATTGACATGTCACCTCTTGCATGCTGCAATCCCTGGGTTCCCAGCTTGATAGACCCCTCCCCTTCTCCTGCAGTGTCCTGTCTGCCTTGGAGACTTGATAAGCGTGCCCTGTATATATGTGTGCATGTGTGTGCATGTGTGATATGATAACCTCTTCCACAAGCTTATAACCCTTGAATGTAGGGGACCATGGTTTAACTCCAGCTTCCATCCAAGAGCTTACACATAATTGTTCCATAAATGTTTATCAGGTTCAGTTTGCCATCACCCTCTCGTTTAGCCAGGATAATCTTGGTTGTGGGTAAAAGAAATCCGATGCAAACTGGCTTAAGCAAACAAAACAACTGCCATGTGTTTCTGGAGATAGAGGGCTGTATTGACACATTTCCAAGAAGCCCAGTGTAAGCCCTGAATTGAGGGACCCAAACGGCAGGCTCTGGGGTCATCCTCTGTGCAACTCAGCGCTGACTCCAGCTCTCAGGGCGAATTCTCACTGAGCCCCATGGGTCTCAGGCATCCCCAAGCAATTCTCTCAGGCCTGGGAGTAGGGTATGATGAGGAAGGGTTATATCTACTTCCCGGGGTAACCAGCCCCGGTACCCGGCCTGGACAGGTCTCAGAGCACAAGAAGGAAGCCTGGCCACTGGATAAACATAAGCTGCAGCTCCTTTTTTCTAGAGTGAGGATGGCAAGTAGAGCTGTCAGATACTGGAATGAACTCCTCTGTCAAGTAGCAAGCTGTGGTCCATTCATTTCTCAGAAATACTTTCCAATGTCTGAGCCACTGGACTTAACAAGGTCCTATGCCATTTCTACATCATTTAGGATAAAAAAATAATACTCACTAAGCACTTGCCAAACAAGCATGAGGACCTGAGTGTGGATTCCTAGCATCCATGTAAAAAGCCTAGTGCTGTAATGCATGACCGCAATCCCAGCACTGGGGAGGGGATGCAAAGCCAGAGGACAGCAGTGGCTCAACTGGCCAGGCAATATAACCTCAGTGAGGTCCAGGTTTAGTGAGAAACACTGTCTTACCAAACAAGGTGGAAAACAATTACACACACACACACACACACACACACACTCACGGAAGACAGAAACAAGAGAAAACTGCTGAGCTCCACTGAACCTGATTTGATTTGATCTTTTCAGAGAGCAGATGTCGCGGTGGCCCCCTTGACCATCACCTTGGTCCGGGAGGAGGTCATTGACTTCTCCAAGCCATTCATGAGTTTGGGAATCTCCATCATGATTAAGAAGCCACAGAAGTCCAAGCCGGGTGTCTTCTCCTTTCTTGACCCTCTGGCCTACGAGATCTGGATGTGTATTGTGTTTGCCTACATTGGAGTGAGCGTCGTCCTCTTCCTGGTCAGCCGGTTCAGCCCCTACGAATGGCACAGTGAAGAGTTTGAAGAGGGACGAGACCAGACAACCAGTGACCAGTCAAATGAATTCGGCATATTCAACAGCCTCTGGTTCTCTCTGGGAGCCTTCATGCAGCAAGGATGTGACATTTCTCCCAGGTCAGTTGACTCTTTTCAGCTCCTTTACTCAATGTTGGAATGATCTTGAGATGAAAAACTAGAAACCCAAGAAGTGGGAATGAGGACTGGGGAAGTAGGTAGTTGGCAAAGTGCTTGTGAGTTTGATTCCTAGAGCCCATGTTAAGAAGCTGAAAGTGATGGTATTCACTTGTATTCACATGATTGAGGAGGCAGAGAAGGAGGATCACTGGGCTTGCTGGCTGGCCAGCCAGGATCAGTGAGTCTCCTGTCCCCCTGAAGGATCCTGACTCAGAAGGCAAGGTTGGTGGGAGGAATAGCACTGAATCGACTTCTTTCCTCCACAAACATGTGCACATGGCACACACACATGCACACACACATACACAAACACACACATATGCACACACATACACAAACACACACACACACACACACACTGAGAATTCTTTCCAGATTTCATTGCATCTAAGTTTCTACTATTGTTTTGGTCAACTGTTGGTTGCTTGTTGTGGGCTATTCTGGATGTTTCTATGGTTAGGCCTGCTGTCTGCTGACTGGGTGATGTGCTGTCTAGACGCATGGGCATTGTGACTGATGTTCTGTAGATGACAAGTACAGAGGAAGACTGGAGGACCGTTTGGTTCAATTAACATTCCCTGAGCACCTACCATGGTCCTAGCAGGGAGACACCCTCTAACTGAACACGCACAGAAGCAGATCAGAACTCCCAGGACCCTCCTTTCACAAAGTTGCCAAGGCCATGCTGCTCTGGTGACAGAGCTGAGCACTGTCCCTGCATAATGGAGCACTGGATCCAACACATGCCCCCTCTGTATGGCACTGGCCAAGTCCCTTTATCCAGACAGACCCTGTCTTTCTCTTCTCAATGGGGAAGAACTCTGCTCTTTCTGGTTCTGGTTTTTGCAAAGAGGAGAATTCTAATTCCAGCAGCACTATAAACTTGCTTCTTGTGGTTCATACATTCACAATCCCAGTGCCCCCACTTTTGACTGTTTTGTGTATTAGACTTGCCCATACAGTTGATTTTAGGAAAAGTACTTTTGAAGCCATGAGGAAGTACATAAAAGAAAGGGGAGAAAGACACAGTTTGAGAACTACCAACCATGGTCAACACCCAGGTTCACTGGCGTCTTGTTTTGATGTGTAGTGTTACTTTGGCTACATTCTAGAATGTTTGCACCACATCCCCTGGAGCTGACCTGGTGAGAAAAGCAACATTGCTGTGTGGTCTACTCCCAAGGTCTATTCCCATGAGCTCCCTTGTGTCTGTCACTCCCTTGTAGATGACCACATCTCAAAATCAGGCAAAGAAGCATGGCTTGGACTTCGGCCTCCAGGGATCTACTGAAGTATAAGTGCATAAATTTCAGCTCTCATGGAAGTATCTAGAGGCATATTTACCTCCATCTATAATTTGCATTTGAGTATTAATGAGCACTGATGTTCCTAATGGCTTCCTAACCAGCCTTCCCCAGAACTCATTTTGTCTGACTTATAATTTGGAAAGCCTCACGGTTCACCATTTTAATCTTGTTTTTCTTTAAATAAGAAGACAGTCGGAGGGGGGTGGGGTGACGTGGGCGAGAAGGTGTGAGACTGGATACTCAGCCAATACTGGCAAACACAAGGCGAAGATAGAAGAAACCAAGCAGGGGAAGGGCTTGCTCAAAGATAAATCCAGCCACTGGATAAACAGTGAGAAGAGATAGCTCTGGATGCGTTGGCGTAATGTACAAACACGGGAACATGCACACAGTGTGAGCTTGCTCTGCTGCCGCTTCCATTAGAGGCTCTGTGAACGGACAGACCAGCAGCCTTGTGGACCGGCTGCCAGTGTTTTCACATCTTTCCAGGGTCTTGTGTGCATAGTTCACAAACTGGATCCTCTGTCAGGCACAGCTTTGTTTAATATATATATAAGTTTGGCAATGGTTGTCCCAGACAGAATGACAATGACGTATGCATTCACCAGCTCGCCACAGCCCCTCCTGACCTGCTTCACTCCCATGACTTTGGCAGCCCCTCAGAGTGTCTGTGATCTATGAACCACAGGATGTACAGACTGCATTCTCGTGGCTTCTGAGGGACCCACTGGAATGTCTTCTTCATGAAGGCACTTGGTGCTATGAACTTTCCTCTTAGAACTGCTATCGTTGTGTCCCATAAGTTTGGGTACGTTGTGCATTTTCGTTAAATCCCAAGAAGTCATTAATTTCTTTCTTCATTTCTGCCTTGATGCAGCAGTTGTTCAGTAGGAAGTTGTCCGACCCCCATGAGTTTGTAGGCTTTCTGTTTGTTCTGTTGTTCTTTTTTTAATTAATTATTTTATTTATTTTATAATTTATTTAAATATTAAAAATTTCCACCTCCTCCCCTCCNAGTTTGATCACATGCTCCATCAGTCCCAGTCCAGCTGGCCTTGGTGAGCTCCCATTAGTTCTTGAAATCTAGCTCTAATCCATGGTGATTGGTGGGATACAGGAAGTTACATCAATTTTCTTGTATCTGTTGAGGCTTGCTTTGTGACTGAGTATGTGATCAGTTTTGGAGAATGGTCCATGAAGTGCTGAGAAGAAGGTATATTCTTTTGTGCTTGGATGAAATGTTCTGTAGATATCTGTTAGGTTCATTTGATTCATAACACCAATCAGCTCCATTATTTCTCTGCTTAGTTTTTCTCTGGATGACCTGACCATTGGCGAGAATGGGGTGTTGAAGTCTCCTACTATTAATGTGCGGGGTTCAGTGTGTGATTTAAGCTTTAGAACCCTTCTTTTACAAATGTGGTGCATTTTGTACATAGATGTTAAAAACTGAAATGTCATCTTGGTGAATTTTTCTTTTGATGAGTATGAAATGTCCTTCTTCATCTACTTTGATTAATTTTGGTTTGAAGTCTATTTTATTAGATATTAAAATAGCTACACCTGCTTACTTCTTATGTCCATTTGCTTGGAAAAACTTTTTCCAACCCTTTACTCTGAGGTAATGTCTATCTTGGATGTTGAGGTATGTTTCTTATATGCAGCAGCAAACTAAATCCTATTTTCATATACATTCTGTTAGCCTGTGTCTTTTTATTGGAGAATTAAATCCATTGATATTGATAGATATCAGTGATCAATGTTTGTTAATACTTGTTATATTGGTGATGGTGGTGGTGGTAATGGGTGTGTGTGTATGTGTGTATGGTTTTTTGCTGGTGTGCAATTATTTATTGCCTGTGTTTTTCTGAGTGTAGTTAGCCTCCTTGGGTTGGAATTTTCCTCATAGTGCCTTCTGTAGGGCTGGATTTGTGAATAGATATTGTTTAAATTTGACTTTGTCATGAAATGCCTTGTTTGTTCCATCTATGGTGATTGAAAGTTTTGCTGAGTTTTGTAGTCTGGGCTGGTATTTGTGATATCTTACAGTCTACAAGTCAATCTGTCCTGGCCTTCTGACTTTTAGAGTCAGGTGTAATTCTAATAGGTCTGCCTTTACATATTACTTGGCCCTTTTTCATTTGCAGCTTTTAATACTCTTTGATTGTTCTGTACGTTGAGTGGTTTATTATTATGCGGCAAAGGGAATTTCTTTTCTGGTCCAGTCTATTTGATGTTCTATAAGTTTCTTGTACCTTTATAGGCATGTCCTTCTTAAGGTTAGGAAATTTATTTTCTATGATTTTATTAAATACGTTTTCTGGGTTTTTCGCTGGGATTCTTCTCTCCTTCTTCTATTCCTATTATTCTTAGGTTTGGTATTTTCATACTGTCCCAGATTTCCTGGATATTTCATTTTAGGAGTTTTTTAGATTTAACATTTTCTTTCACCAATGACTCTATTTCTTTTATTGTATCTTCAACGTCTGAGATTCTCTTTTCCATTTCTTGAGTTCAACTGGTGACACTTTCATCTGTAGCTACTGTTCACTTACCTAGACTTTCCATTCCCAGAATACCCTCAGTTTGTGTTTTCTTTATTGCTTCTATTTCCATTTTCAAGTCTCGATCAGTTTCCTTCACCTGTTTTTTCCCCCTTGGCTTTTTTGGCATCCTTTAAGGAAGTATTTTATTTCCTCCATTTTTTGTTTGTCTTTTCCTCGATTTCTTTAAAGGATTTTCTCATTTCCTCTTTAAAGACATCCATCATCTTCATAAAGTTGGTTTTTAAGGTCATTTTCTTGCACTTCAGCTGTGTTGGAATATTCAGGTCTTGCTATTGTGAGATGGTTGAGTTCAGATGGTGCCATATTGCCCTGGCTTTGTCGATTTTGTTCTTACACTGTTTAGATATCTGAGTTTGGGATGATTATAGATCTAGGTACTGATTTCTGAATTTGTCTTCGTTGAATGGGTATTTTGTTCCTTGGTTTCTGTTTCCTTTTTGGTCTTCTGCTCTTTGTGACCTGGATTTCTGGCAGCTGGTGTGATCTCTGATTCAGTAGGGAGTCTCTGTCCAAGCTGGGGGTTGGACTTCTGGTGGCTAATTTGGCCCTTGGTGCAGCAAGCAGTCTCTACCTGAGTTGGTGAGTGGGATAAGGTGATGAGGAGAGGAGTGGGGATGAGGGGAACGGAGTGAGTGGAGATGGTCCACTGGTGGGCTGTCTGTCTGTGGTTCTGATGGCAGGTGTGGTCTCCTGTCCAGCACTGGGTCTCTGCCTGAGTTTGTCTATCTGGTCTTCTGGTTTGCTTGGCCTGCACCTCTTCTTCAAATTGCCGTGGCCTACATCAGTTCTTCTGATTGGCATGGCCTGGTCCTGGGCAGCAGCAGTCTTCCTGAGTTGGGGCTGGGGCCATAGCAGTGGGAGGGAATGGCAGTGGGGCAGGATGGAGGTGTGGGGCAGTGGAATGGGTCTTTGGGAATGGAATCTAAGGAATGGGACAGTTCAGCAGAAGGGAGGTCACTCACCTGTTCTTCTGACTGATGTGGCATGCACCTAAGATCTGTTCTAATAGATATTTTAGATTTCTTTTTCCACATAGAACATTTTGAGAGAGAATATATTGAAGGAAAAACAAATCATCATAGACAAGATTTATTTTAGTTCTTCCCACTCTCCTTCGTGCATCTTTCACCCCTGTTTGCAGGCAGCAGCATCCATTTATCTGACAGACTGAAGACGTGAAGCCACAGTGATGGTGGAGCCTTTGGTTAGGAGCCCTGGCTTCCAGAAACGGGTAGCCTCATGGTGTAAAACATACATTAAGCAAGAATGGTGGTTACACCATACACACATGCATGTACACACGCATGCATGCACCGTGGATGTCTCATAAACAAAATGAGTCTCCTGTTCACTGCGCATAGTGACACACACCTGTATTCCCAGCAGTCGGAACACCAAGGCAAGAGCATTGCCTTGAGTTCAAGGCCATCCTGGGCTACATCATGAGCTTCCAGGTCAGCCAAGCTGTAGAATTAGACCTTGTCTCAAAAAAANTGGAGCCTGTGGTTAGGAGCACTGGCTTCCAGGAATGGGTAGCCTCATGGTGTAAAACATACATTAAGCAAGGATGGTGGTTACACCACACACACATGCATGTACACACACATGCATGCACCGTGGATGTCTCATAAACAAAATGAGTCTCCTGTTCACTGTGCATAGTGACACACACCTGTATTCCCAGCAGTTGGAACAGCAAGGCAAGAGCATTGCCTTGAGTTTAAGGCCATCCTGGGCTATATCATGAGCTTCCAGGTCAGCCAAGCTGTAGAATTAGACCTTGTCTCAAAAAAACACAGACAGGGGCTGGGGAGATGGCTCACTGAGTAATGTGCTTGCTGCCCAACCATGAGGACCTAAGTTCAGATTCTCATCATCAACACTGAAAAAAGCCAGGCAAAACAACCCAAGCCTGAAGCCCTGACAATAGGGGCAGATCCTTGCGAGTTTCTGGCCAGCCAGTCTAGCTGAAACAGTGAGCCCCAGGTTCACTGAGAGACTCTGTCTCAAAAAGTAAGGTAGAAAAGTCATTGAAGAAGACACCTGATGTCAACCCCTGCACCCACACATATACTTACAAGCAGACTTTCATCAACATGTGCACACACAGAGAGGCATACACCACACACACACACAAGACACATGCCCGCACAAACACACACATGAAAGTTCACACACAGGCATGTTCACACACAGGCATTCACCACATAAATCTACCCGCATTTACACACATGCATGCACACACAGGCATGTATGCATAGGCATAAACACATTGAAGCACATACACACACACACAGATGCATGTACTCTCGGGCATACACCACACACACAGGCATACATCACCCACACAAATGCATGCACACACACACACATGCATGTACACACATGCATACACACAGAGAAACAGATGTGTACACAAAAGCATATACCTCACTCAGACACACACATAGGCATATACCACACACATGCATACACACACACATACATGCACAATGAGGTCTATACCACATATACATACATGTACATATACACACAAGAATAGTTCACACAGCCATACATGTACACACACAAAGGTACACACCACACAACAACAACACTAAGCTTATTAAAGTAAGTGCTAAAGGACGGGGAATTAAAGTGTCTGGACTGTTTCTCTGAGGGCCTGCTTAGTAAGCAGGCTCCGGCCTGCCCAGAGCTGAGAGACATGATAACCAAGTGCAAACACAGGCTGCTGGAGAAAGGCTTCCCGCCTTAGGGCTCCTGAGGTCTCAGGGAACAGCTCGTGCCTCTGACTTATGGTAAATGAAGAGAACGGGGTGAGAGACAGCACAGAAGAGGTGGGCCAAGGCCAGATGGCAGAGGACCCGTGGCCATGGCATCGATGTGGAGTTTTACGCTAGATCAATGGATAGCCAGCCCGTTAGGGGGCATTAAGCAAGAGGAAGGTTGATTTGCATACTTAAATACCATCTGGGGAGCTATGAAGGAAATGAACTGGGGTAGAGAGAGTCTAAGGCAGACACAGAAGGACCAGACCAGAGGCTTTCCCAGCTCTCCAGGGGACAGGATGGTGATAAAAATTATAAGGGTCGTGGTCATGGATGCAGACTGCCCAGGGTTGACAGGAGTTGATGATGGAGTGGATACATGAAGCTGGAAAGATGGAGGATGTGCTGACAGACACCAGAAGGAAAGGGTGTTTAGAGACTGTGGAAGGCCGGCTACAGACACTCAGCCCCGAATAGGTTCTTAGGGCTCTCCCTTCCCCACTGTCACAGGGAGGCACTCTGAAGTCTGAGGAGGGAGGTCTTGAGGGGTTTTGTTTGTATGTTTGTTTTTCCTCTAAGGCAGTGTAAGGGTTTATCTCCATTACCAACATGATAAATTCTAGAATGACTTGGGAGATGGCCCCTGGCCATGCCTGTAAGGCTTGTCTTGATTAATGGAGGTGGGATGGCCCACACTCACTGTGAGTAGCACCATTCCCTGAGCTGGAATCCTGGACTGAATAAAAAGAACGTGAGCTCAGTACCAGTACCCACCACTCTCTGCCTTCTGATTGAATTCAGTGGAGCTGCCTCAGCTCCCCCTGCTGTACCTTCTCAGCATGACGGACCACACCCAAGACCTGTGATCCAAACTAAACCTTCTCTCCTGGAAGTTGCTTTTGACATGGTGTGTTATCCAACAGGAAATGCCACTAAGACAGGAAGTGCCCATGGCCTGTGACACTCACAGCATCCAACGCCCCTTACATACAGTCTGAACCCCAGGTCCCACTGCCTGCAGCTCTCTTCTCAGCTTCCCCACCTCCATGGACCCCATGGGTTCAAGTAAGCTTAGCTAAAGAGAAGAGAGTGGGCAGAAGGGTCCTGGGGGGATGGAGGGAAACGGGAAGTTATCATTCAACTCTCACAATGCTCCTTTTTATTCTGATCATATACCATCTCAACATGGACACTAATTATCTCCACCTGATGAAGATAATTACAATCAGCGAGAAGTCGCAGGCGGTGGGGTAATGGGACTTTAGGGATGTCCCAGAACCCCATATCATACATTCCCTCCTTCCAGCTCATTTGCTTCTTGGTGGTCCTATAAACGACTCACCATGGGAACAGAGTGGCCAAGGAGGAAAGCCAAAAAGACAACCAATGACAGCCTGATCACTGCGTTCCCAGGCTAACTCCATAGCAACCAGTTTGCCACCAGCAAGGAGAGATGGGAGAAACCTCCCCTTTCCAGATCCTCCTCTCCCTCCTTCCCTGACAGACAGAATCTTACAAGCCCATTTCTCTTGTTTCTCCTGAGGTCTCTGGAGTGATGGGGACAGATAGGGAAGCGGGGCATTGATAGAAACAGACAGAGACATCAAGATCTGTCTGGTGTTGAACCCACAAGCCCTGCGGAGGCTCCAGGTTAATTGCTGCAAGGGACATTGTCATAAGGCTCCACAGACAGAAATGAAGAAATGTGTGGTCCACTCTGTAGGTCGCTGGACTGGGGGTAGGGGATCAGCTCCTCCACACACAGGTCCTCAGACCTCTGAACCCAGAAGTTCTGCAGTCGGGCAGGGTATTCTGGATATTTCACAAGCCTCTTTCTGTCTTCCAAAGAGAAAACCTCAGAACCAGATTCTGTCCGGTGAGGACAAGCTTAGGAATTCAGGAAACAAAGCCTGTGAGGCAGCCAGAAATGGTGCCAGAGAGCAGCCTAAGCTCAGACCCCAGGGTCTGTCTCTGCCAGATAAATGCAGCCATAGATGCACAAACTTCACCTGCGGCCAGGAAAGGCAAAGGCCCTGACCTTTTCCTGGCTGTGAGGAAGAACGTACAAAGTGAGGTGACTCCCAAGAGCAAAGCTCCCTTCCACGGCCTCCCTCTCGCCATCAGTGATGGGCACAGGACGTGTGATTGTAAATTCTTGGCCAGTGTGGTATATACATGGACTGTGTGGGGGCGCCAGGGTCTGTCCGGGAAGACGGCAGAGGTTGGGTCCAAGTTGGTGTTGTTCGTGTGTCGCGGTAACATTTGCTGGTCACCCAATGCAGAAGCAGTTTTCAGGAAATTGGTAACTGATGAAAATGTTTCAGCTAATTGGAGGATAGACAGTGCGGCTACATCCACCTATGATGTGGGGAAACCCCCACCACCTGACAATCGTGGGCAGAACTGCATGAGAAAACATGGCATCCCCATGAATCACACTGCACGGCTGATTACAAGAGAAGACTTTGCCACATTCGATTATATACTATGTATGGATGAAAGCAATCTGAGAGATTTGAATAGAAAAAGTAATCAAGTTAAAAACTGCAAAGCTAAAATTGAGCTACATGGGAGCTATGATCCACAGAAACAATTCATTTTTGAAGATCCCTATTATGGCAATGATTCTGACTTCGAAGCGGTGTACCAGCAATGCCTCAGGTGCTGCAAGGCTTTCCTGGAGAAGACTCTTAGGTGGTCCTGTCCACCAGTATTGAGCAACTCACTCACCAGAGTCATGCCCAAGGGTGGTGTCAGTTCTCAGCCCCATGCCCCACCTGTCTTTTCAGCTGACTTTACTGTTTATCTTTTAAACATTTGTAGGTGGAAATTAGGTGTATGTTCAGAAGGGTAAAAATATTTGAGTAAGACAGTTTGAGGTGTGGCTAAGCAGTCTTAGACTAATTGAACTTTTCCTCTCACCTTGTCTTAATTAGAAAATAGTGGAACAAGGAAATGTGGAACAAACTAGAACCCAACAAAGTAAGAATGACCTACAAGGTCCAGGTCGGCCTCTGAGCCCCGCCAGCCTGGGTAGTCTGCTCTAACTAAAGTGTGCACAGCCAGCACCCAGTGGTGCCATTTGCTTGCCTTATACCTGTCTATCCCAGACTCTTGTGACAATAACTCCATCCATCTCAGCCTTCCATTTAACACTGGAAGAATTTAAACTCAGACACACTGAAGGCATATAAATATCTGAAAAACAAGAGAAACTGGATGTGATAATACAGGCCTGCAATTCCAGCAGGCCATCCTGGGCTATACAGTGACGACAGGAGCAACAGATGTATAAAATTAGCATTGTTATTTGGTTTTTGTCCAGTGTTTTGTTGTTCCTATTTGAGCCCCTTTGCCTCTTAATACAAAGAGGGGGTTGCTTAAATAGTGGTCTGTCTGTAATGTCCTTTCATCAGCATTGTAAAAAGTTACCAGCAAGGGTGCTGGAGAGATGGCTCAGCAGTTAAGAGCATTGCCTGCTCTTCCAAAGGT
>LOEQ01002944.1:176881-188160 GCA_001685075.1 Bramus lutescens | reverse complement strand
TGGCCTGCAGGCATACATGTAAACAGAATATTGTATACATAATAAATAAATAAATAAAAATTTTAAAAAGGTGAAGAAACATTCCCAGCTTCGTCTTCACATTCTTTAAAAAAAAAAGTTACTGGCAAGCAAGCATGAGTCATGCTAATGCATTGCGGGACAGTGAGCTCAGATTCATATGGCTGTATGTTGGAAAAGAATGTGAGTTAAACTGGGAAGTTAACAAATACACCTGAAATAGAAAAAAAATACGTGGACTGTTTGAGGTCTCCCCCATCATGGGGTTGTGGAGGGGACCTCAACCCAGGGCTGCTTCACATCTCCATCTGAAGCTGCCAATGGATGAAAAAGCCAGAAGCTGAGCATCCTGCTGAGAGACTGACCAGCCTCCTAACTCGGAGGAGGAGGAAGAGTCAATGCCTCACACGCTCTCACAATGGCCTGGAAATGTTCAAATGAAAGTCGGGGCTCTAGATAGAAGTCTCTGCTGTCACCCCAATTTCCCCGCTGGAGGTGGAGCTCCAGTCTTCAGTAAGAGCGAGGCAAAGCCTCTCCCTTCAGGTAGCTCTGAGGTCTAAGGTGTGAGAAGCAATGACCCTCGCTTCATACTAGAGAGTCTTGTTTCATAATGAGAGTACTGGAGACTTAGAAGGCTGAGATCGAGGTAGTTCCTTTTAGAATTCCGCAAAGCCTAGAATGGCAGACAGCACTGACCCGGAGCAGGTTTTAAAGTCTGAAACCCGCCCCTCCCACACCTTCTCATTGGCTGAGGGATCAGGAGGACACATTCTTAGCCACCATCTAGCGCTGTCCCGTGTTGTGTATGTCTGTCTTCTCAACAAAACCAGTGTCCGTGTTCCTCTGCATTTTACACCCTGTTTACTTTAAAGCTTATCAGATGTTAGTAATTTTCTCTAAGCTTCTCATTTGTGGATTGGGTGGCTTGGCAGAATTTGAGTTGGGGAATTAGGTAGACTAGCAGGCAGGCTACAGCAGTCTGGTGTTTTCTGTTCATTCATAGTTAGCTCTAAGCTGGCTCAAGGAACCTTTGAAAATGAACCATCCTATTTTATTGTTAACATACAGTTTGAATGGTTGAATGGAAGGAGAGACTTTTTTTTCCCAACACCAGAATTACAGCAGGTTGTTTCCTGAAAGTTATCCCAAGAGTGGCTGTGTCCTTAGCACCTGCTGTATGGCAGGTGTGGCCAGGTGCTGCAGCATACATCACTGAAAACGTGGACTAGCATCCCTCCCTTGGAGCTCCTGGTGCGGTACAAGGAGGTGGGAAGCAAACCCGATGGGAAGGCACCCAATAGACACCCCGGTTTCATGGGGTGGAGTCTGGTTTTCAGGGATGGATGGAATTCAGCCAAAATCATGAAGACAATCAGGGGGTAAGTTCGACAGCACAAGATGGAAAGCGTGCTTGAAGTCCTTGCTTTTCCTGTGCTGTGATCAAATGCCTCACAAGAAGCAATCTAAGGGAGGACTGATTTCACTGAGCTCACAGTCTGAGTGTCCAGTCATCAGGACGGCAAAGGCATGATGGTTGGAGCAGCCTGTGACCCTCTCCTACCAGGCTGGGTGTCCCCATCAGTTAGCACTCTGTGGAACTGCCCTCACAGACACCCCAGACCTGTCCCGACCCAATCAACTTGTCAGTCAAGTTATCTTCAGCAGTGGTGAATTGAGGGTGCACGTGTCAGCAATAGAAGGTGGCTCCTGCTTCATCCTGGATGCTCTTCACTGTAGGAATCTACAGATCAAATGCAGCCGAGCCCACAGTGGGCTTGTGGCCTCTGGAAGAGTTGTGTTTGCATAGATTGCATGCTGTGTAGCTAGTGCATTTAGACAGACTTGCAATATTGGGCTTATGTATTTTTAAAAAAATAACTCTGCTCCATGTTTGGTTCTGTGTGTAAAATCTGATTGTTGTGTTTTTATTTTCTTTCTCATGTGTTGGGAAAATCAGGCCATGCGTGGGGGCTGCACTAAAAGGAAGCCAATCCCATCACTCTGTATCCTGGGCTCTACCCCGGGAGGGGGGGCATCACTCTGTATCCTGGGCTCTACCCCTTGGGGGGCCATCACTCTGCATCCTGGGCTCTACCCCGGGGAGGGGGGCTATCACTTTGTATCCTGGGCTTTACCCTGGGGGGATCACTCTGTATCCTGGGCTCTACCCCGGGGAGGGGGGATCACTCTGTATCCTGGGCTCTACCCCTGGGTGGGGGGGGCATCACTCTGTATCCTGGGCTCTACCCCTGGGGGTGGGGAGGCTGAGTCTGCCGGGCCCACATTTTCCCAGACCTGACGCTTTGTTGCTTTGTGAACCTTCTCTGGAAGATATAGTATCTGTTGACCAAGAAACCCAGTGTTTTGGCTGAAAGAAGTACTGAGTTCCAGATAGAGAAAAACTAGAACACAGTTAACTGACCAGACGGCGAAGGCAGGTTCAGTTTCCTGTAAGGGGGTACTGATAGCCCTACTTCAGCGTGAGGCACCACCATCCAACTGTGGCAGAAGAATGGTTTCTGCCTCACCTGCCTTCCCCAGCTTTGCTTCAGAGACGTGGAAGGTGAATAAAACCCGTTACACAGCAGAATACGGAGAGTGTCAAGGGCACAGACACAGAAGTCACACATCTAGATCATGGCTGCAAATATACACCCCTGGTGACCTCACAAGAGGTTCCTCCCAGTGAGGAGGGCAGTTACTACTGGGACAAGCTGGGAGTCCCATCTTGAGGGAGAGGCAGGATCAGTGCCATCACAGGCACTAGGAACAGGGTACTCAGGGACACCACCTCAGACCTCTGTCAGTCCACGGGTCTTACTGTCCCCTGATGGGATGGAACCTGAGCATGTCTGAGTGTCATATCTAAAGTTTGTCTCCTCCTGAGTGTTAGCTTCTGCAGGGCTCCAGTCAAGCAAAATGTCCCTTCCCAAGGGTCCCAGGCACTGTGCTCTTAAAGGACCTTTGGTGTGAGGGACCCTCTGCTGGGTTTCCTACTCAGCTCCTCCCCCTCTATAATGTTGTGTGCCCCCTTCCCCCTTATGACTGTAAATACCCTTCTGAACCTAAGCTTTGCACAGATACCTGTAAACTTGACCCTCAGACTAGGACCATTTGACATTGATATCAGCTCTACACTTTACTAGCTGTGTACACTCAAAACATAAGTAAGTCTCTGTGCCTTGGTTTCCCCCGTCTAGAAAATAGAGATAATAAAACCTACCTTCATTGAGATGCTGCCCTAGCTTACCTCTCTATTGCTGTGATAAAACCGGACCAAAAGCAACCTGGGAATGAAAGAATTTATTCCAGTTTACCTTCCACATCATAGTCCATCACTGAGGGAAGTTGGGGCAGGAACTGAAGCAGAGATCACGGAGGAGTATTGCTCACTGGCTTTCTGCTTTCTTAGACCTGAAACCACGGGCTCACAGGCAGCACTGTCCACGGCAGGCTTCCCCAACGCTGATATCAATCATTAATCAAGACAATGCTTCACAGACTTGCCTGCAGGCTACTCTGTTGTGGGCAGTTCCTTAATTGATAGCCCCTCTTCCCAGATGACTCTAGCTTGTTTCGAAGTTGAACCGAAGCCAAGCAGCACAGTGTTGCAGGGCTAAATTACACAGTACCTGGTGAGGTCAAGTTCTTGCTCCACCAGGAGTCACACGCAGTAAATACTCCATGTGCTGTGTCTGTCATTGTCACCTGAAGCCTCTCTGCTTCCCTCTTACACCCTTCTGCTCTGCACTCTAGTCACCCAGTTCCGTGACCTAAGGAAACAGAGACTGGAACCTCTTCTCTGTGGCTCACAGGAAACTATGCATGAGGAAGACATGGTGATGTGTACCTAATCCCATGACTTGGGTGAGCAGAGATGGGAGGATTGAGAGTTCCAAGTTAGTGTGTGTGGCAGAGTGAAACCTTGTCTCAACGAAAACAAAGAGCCAGGCAGAGGCACTACAGGTTCCAAACGCCCAGCATGCTTGCTGGTTGAGCACAAGCCTTTTATAGCAGCTTTCCCAGGACTGGATCATTGCTTGCATTTCACGCAGAAAGCAGTCTAAAGAAGAGACTTTCTAGATCTTACCAGCCACCTGAGTAACTCAGGACAGCACAGGGACAGGCTCAGAAATTAGCTGGGATGGGAGGCAAAGTGGGCAAAGTGGAGTTGGAAGGACCCAGAGAGCAGCGTTCCCTCGTCATCCTTGATGCATCCAGCTACCCTGCTGTTTAGGAACAGTCCCACTAGCCTCTTCGCTGGGAAAGTGATCAAATCGTTGTGTTGTTTTCAGTGTTTGCATCTACGGTGTGTTGGTTACACTGGCGAGCACCAGGTTCTGTTACTTGTTGACTCTCAACTTGATAGGATCTAGTCATTGGGCATGACTGTGAGGGATTGACGAGATTATGTTCACTGAGACCAGAAGGCACACATGAATGTAATTGAAACCTACAAGGGCTGGGGTCCTGGACTCCATGAAAAGGAGAAAGCAAGCTAAACACCAGCATTCACCTCTCTCTACTTCTGCTTTCCGAGGTGGAGGCAATGTGACTGGTTGGCTTAAGCGCCCACCTTGTGCCTTCCCTGCCGTGATGGGCTGTACCCTTGAACTGTGAGACAAACTCGTCCTTTCTTGTTTCTTTGTCAGGTATGGGAACATACCAACAAAGGAAACAATGACTAGCACACTTATCAGCATGGACTCTTCCGCCTGGTCCACTCTGGCTGTAGATGGCCAAGATCATAGCCTTTGTCTGCAGGACACATCCAGGATGAATCTGAATTATTGCCATCTTCTAAGCCCAGCAATCCTCCTAACAATAATTGAGGAATCCCAGAGATTGTTAGAATTTGTAAAAGAAAAACAGCTCTTCTACAACATTCTTCTACAACATTCCTAAACTCTGATTTCTCCCCCTCCTTTCAAAATATGGTGGGGGAGTCACTTTGCTTTAGTTTTGTATTCCATTAATATATGTATTTACAATACACGTATTTACTGTTGTTTAAAAAACTTTCTTCTGAGGGAGGGGAGGGCGTGCTGGGGATTGTATTCCATCTCCACCAAGTGTGAGGGCAGCATGGTCCCCTAGGGGGAGGGAGAGATTGAGATAGAGCAGAAATGAAGCCATTTTAGACACCAGCTTTTATTCTCCAATGTAGCTATTAAGTGACTCTCAGCACAGGAAGGGTCCTGCTGTCCCAGCCAAGGGCTGCTGATGACATACTGTGAGCTGTGGTTCTTTAGATGTGGGGTTGATGGGGAACTGTTAGAAATGGCTTCAATGTTGAGAATAATTTGGTATTGTCTGAGGTTTTCTGTCCTGCCCGGTTCCTGTTCTGCCCATTTCCCATAGTCGTTAAGTCCCAAAGAAATCACACAGAGGTCTACATTAGTTATANNNGAGGTCTACATTAGTTATAAACTGATTGGCCCATTAGCTCAGGCCTCTTATTAATTCTTATAACTTATATAGCCCATTATTCTTGTCTATGCTAGC
Organism: Bramus lutescens; assembly: GCA_001685075.1. Lineage (NCBI taxonomy): Eukaryota > Metazoa > Chordata > Mammalia > Rodentia > Cricetidae > Bramus > Bramus lutescens. The sequence goes on along the minus strand of LOEQ01002944.1, from coordinate 182,637 downwards.
CACGTGGCTTGGTACCTTATTTGGCAGAGCAGTTACATCTTGCTTCTTCTGTGGCTGGGCCAGGACTGCAGAGGAATGGGCTTCCTCCTTCTCAGAATTCTCTGTTCTCGTCACCCCACCTCTACTTCCTGCCTGGTTGTCTCGCCTATACTTCCTGCCTGGCTACTGGCCAATCAGCATTTATTTAAAATATAATTGACTGGATACAGACCAATGTCCCACAGCAATCTGGAATATAGACACATGTCCTATGGAAAGATGTGTGTGCGCATAATCAGATACACATAGAAGAATGTTCATCTCGCTGTTATCCGACAGAGCTAGAACTAGCCTACATCCATCAGTAAAGGCCTAGTAGAAAAAGAAAAGTGACAGTCCCTAGACTGTGGAAAAGCACACAGTTAGTAAAGTGGGCACATGGATGGCAACAGTGCTGTGTAAGGACTTTGGGGGTTCGGGGCTGAGAAGCAGAGCATACTGGTTACAAATTATAGACTCTTGACACGGCCTTGTGCTGTATCTCTGGAACTCAGAAACAAGAGAGCTGAGCTCTTGAGGGCCACTGAGTTGGGTCAAGAGGCTTTCTGAGAAGAGAAGCATTCTCTGGGCTGAGGAGAGGCTTCTGGAATTAGGGACAACTATTCCTTGAAATATGAGGTAAGATTTCTACAAAAGCAAAGAAGAAAGAGGAGGCATACCTTCTAGGCAGGTGTCTGTGAGCAAAGGCACCGAGGGGGCACTGCTGAGCAAAAGAACCTGCCATCCCCTCCATGGTCTCAGAACTTATAGGTTAAATGATGCATGTCATATCATGATATCTGGGTGCCTGTGACATACTATAAGGCCGTTAAGTGACACCTTAGAAAGCTTATGATAGTTGTTCACTATCATAAGCAGGAAATCAGGAAGCAACTCTCATTTATATAAGGCTCAGCCCATCCTGGATGGAGCATCATTAGCCATTCTGACACCTGGAATTCCAAGTCCTGTCAGATACCCCAGAAGCTGCTGACCACAGCCACTCAGAAGCCAGCAGGAAGGACGTCAGCCAGAAAGACACCATGCCTTCGGTGGGGGCACAAACACTTAACCTTTTATTTCTTGAAAGAAGAAAAAAAAACAGAAAGGGCTTTATTTTATTCTGTGTTGTGTCTGAAGTGTGTGTGTGTGTGTCTGTGTACATATTTGTATTGATTATAAAATATGTACATTTGTATGTTATGATTTATTGATATAATATCTATCACAGATAAAAGTAAAGTTCCATTAAACCAGTGTTTTATGAATAGAAACAAGAAATACATAGAAATGGCATATTGATGGAGTGTCACATAATTTTTCCTGTGTTGCTGGGGCTTGACCCCAGAACCTCACATCTGGTGGGCAACTACTCTACAAACTCAGCCCATGTAATATTCTCATGCACATATATGCTGTATAATGTGTACATCAAGTTAAATGCGCCTCTCTCCTCAAACACTTTCTCATGTTCTTTAGGTAAAGGTACTCAGGATGTTTTCTCCTAGCCTTTGAAATGTGCACACTGCATGATGTCACCCTGAGCCCTGTTACAGTCAACAACACGCCAGGGCATCTTGCTTCTGTCTAACTATCCACTGATCATTTCCCAGTCTCTCCCTCCCCTCTACTCTCCCCACTCTCTGGCATCCACTACTCTGATCTCACCTTCTGTAAAGTCAATTCTTTAAACTCCAAATATCTTCCCATTCTTGTCTTATTTCATTTAAGACAGGAATCTCCAGTTCCTTCCAGGGTTTGGAAAATGACAGAAATAGTATTCCATTCTACATATACTACATTTTCTCTGTCCAGTAGTCCATTGTTACACACTTTAGTAGTTCCAGTTTCTTGACTCTTGTTCATGGTGCTATAGGAGGCAGGGCATTTAGTGTTTTATAAGCTCTGGGCTGAGAGCCATACTATAGGCATCATGGTAGATCTGAAGAAGCAGGAAGCATGTGTGCCAGCCTCTGAGTTTGCAAAGCAGAAGACCCAATGCAAGCAAAAAAAATAGTAAATAATAAGGTGGAATATGCATCTGAGTGATTCCGAGAGCAGAATTGGTGATCTGCTTGCCTCCAGGGTTACACAGTCTCAGGCAAGCAAGCAGAGAGCAGGCAGGGAGGGTTGGGCCTGCAAAGACGGCGAGATGGCTATGTTCAGATCAGGTAGCCCACAGCCAGACACATTTGTGTTTGATCATAGATCTACCATTTAGTAAACTCTAAAGCAACTCAACAGCCTAGCCTCAGTTTCCTCAGATTTGCAAACGAGCATCAGTTTATACCGACATCATAGGACCTCTCTTACATGCAAACAATCGGAAGCTGAAGCCCACCCTTCTAAATTAGACCAGGGCTTCAGGTCTGAATTCTCTCTTCTTTTACGATCCTCATTTTCCTGTCTGCTGGCTCCACCACCACCGGTTATTCCCTGCTAAGACTTCTCTGGGCTGACCTGGCACCTATCTCTTAACCTGGCCAAGCTCTTGGCCCCTCTAGCCAGAGGGAAGTCCAGAGGCTGTTCCTGGGAGGAGGGGGGCCTCCACGCACAAGCTCATTGCTCCCAGATGTGTCTGTCACCTGTGCAGAAACTGACTCAGTGCACCTTGCCTGCCTGATACGACTGATCCATTCCCCCACCCCCACAGTGACCCTCCGCTGCCAGTCAAGCTCTCCTCCACTCCTGCCTGCTCTCTCGGACCCCTGCTTTTGCCCATGCGTGACCAGTGGACCTGCAGTTTTCTCTTTGCCCAAAACTGACAGACACAGGTTTCATAGTCGTCGAAGCATGCAGCATGTTATAACCCTTCCAGTGGTATTCTTCAGCTGCCAGCTTTTGTTTGGGATGCTGTAGGCAAAACATGCAAAATGGGAGGGGTTCCTGTGGCCATTGTTGCCAGTTTTAATCTGCTACATATAAAATAGCGATGGGGGGGGCTTCAAAGGTTAGACGGAACAGGGCATTTTCAGAACTGAGCCTGTGCCTGCTGTGTAATAGTCTCTCACAGAAGGTGTATGTCCTCTCTCTTCCCAGGTAGAGCCGTTAATGAGACTTAGAGTCAATACTAAGATTCTACACTGTCAGTGTTTATCACTGTGTCCACAATAGAGGTCAGTAATTATTAAGCTAATGAATCCATTACTTTCTTAATGAATCTATGAATCTATACACTACATTTTGAAAGTCATGCAGTTTCTCTTGTAATCAACTCATTTCAGATTTGGGAAAAGCCAATGTCCAGAGGGCTCTCATGGCCTCGGTCAGTTAGCTGAGCATTTTATAATCTGGCCCTCTTCAATGAAGCAAGTTTTCCCTTAATAGGCATTATGTAAAAGACTATTCTAATGCTTATATGTGAAGAGCTTTCAAGCTCTGGAGGGATGGAGGAGAGGAAAGGAGGAAAGGGGAGAAGAGGGAGGAGAAGAGAGAAGGAGAGTGTAGGGGAAGAGAAAAAGAGTGTTCCAGCAAACCCTGCACCAAGCCTGCATGTTGGAAAGGGCTAGGCCACAGCTTTTGCATCTTGCTTTGTTTTGTTTTGTTTTGTTTTGTTTTGTTTTGTTTTTGAGACAGCATCTGGGGTAACCTCTAACTCCTATAGCCCATGCTGACCTTGGCCCCCAGGTCCTCCTGCCACCACCTCAGGATTGCAGGCATGCACCGCTATGCCCAGTCTATGCAAGAATCCAGGGTTTCCTGAATGCTTGGCAAGGATTCTTCCAACTGCCCTATACCCCACCCACACTCCAGCCACTGCCCTGCTCTTTTCCTTTAAAGACCGCCCAGAGTCCTCCTCCTCCTAATGCCAAGGGTCTCTGTTTAGTGCTTGCGTGGTGGCAGCAGCAGGAAAGCAAAGACGGCTAGCCAGGCTGAGCAAAGTGGCTCGTGTGTGTCACCCACACAGGGGTCTAAAGCGGGAGGGTTGGCAGAGAAGGCACGTGTTTCCCACAGCTGGGGAGTGCAGGAACTAGATGGGCCAGGACAGCTATCAGAAGACACAGCCGTACCAGGCGACCCTGAGCCAGGCCTGCTTTCCAGTCGGAATGAGTTGATGGTAGAGAGTGCCACACAGCCCTACACCAGCCTGCCCTCTGAGGACCCAGGAGGTATACACACAGCAAGAAATACCAGGCTCCTGCTTCCATGCTAGCTAGAGGCTCACTAAGATGAGATCAAGGCACAAGGAATACCTTAGCTATGTCATGGCTCCTCAAGCTATCTGTGGTGACCCTAAAAGGCAAATGGTCATTGCTAGAAGGTCGTTCCTGATTCCCCATATGACCCAGGAAGGAAAATAAGAAACTGCTTTGGTACGTAACAGAAGCAGCACCACCCTCCCTCTCCAGAGAACCTGTGGCTCTCAGAGCACACTGTATCCCAAGAAATCCCATAGGAATGAAATTGTATTTTTTAAGATTTTTATTTTATTTTTATTTGTGTGCATATGTCTGTACATGCTCATGAATGCAGGTATCAGCAGAGGCCAGAAGAGGGTGATGTACCGGCTGGACCTAGAGTCACAAACAGTTGTAGGCTGCCAGATGTGGGTGCTGGGAACCAAACTCAGGTCCTCCGCAAGAACAGGACATTCCCTTACCCACTGAGCCACGGCCTGAGCCCAGAAGCTGTGCATTTTCCTAGTACAAATCCTACATTAGAATTTATAGTATTGTTGTTTTAAACTTCGCCTATTTTCCATCTGATGAACTTTAACTCTGGCTTTAAGAGGTTACACACTGAGCAAGGGAAGATCTTCATAGGTAGATTTTGATTTACATCATGCCCCATTGACACAACTTTGTTTAGGTTTATAAGTCCTACCAAGATATAACAGAAACAGATAAATACACAACTCATACAAGCCTGGCTCAGGGGCCATGCAAGTGGCTCGGCCAGCAATTGCCTGTTGTGTGAGCATGAAGACCTGTACTTGGATCCTCAGCATGGAGACAGAAGCCAGACACAGGGAGTCCTCTCTGCATCCCCAGGACCAGGGAAGGCAGAGACGGGCAGATCTCTAGAACTCACTGACCAGTCAGCTGAGCCAAACTGACCAATCCGGGGTTCAGTGAGATCTTGCCTATGAAACTAAAGTGGGGGCTGGGGAGACAGTTCACTGGGTAAAAGCATTTGCTGTGCAAGTATGAGAACCTGAGTCCGAATCCTCAGAACCCATGCAAAAGCTACAGGTACAGCGCGAGCCTCTGAAATCCTGTTGTCCTTTAGGGATATGGGATGTAGAAAGAAAAGGCTACTACAACTTGTAGGGAAGTCTGCTTAATATATATAGCAAACAAGCAGCCAAGAGATACAACTGCCTTGAGCAAAACAGAAGGTGAAGACTGTCCTAAGGTTTCTATCATGGAAACAAAACTCTATGTCCAAAAGCAAGTTGGGGAGGAAAGGGTTTATTCAGCTCACACTTCCACAGCAATGTTCATCATTGAAGGAAGTCGGGACAGGAGTCAGGAGCTGATGCAGAGACATAGAGGGGTGCTGTTTACTAACTTGCTTCCCATGGGTTTCTCAGCCAATCCATTGGATTCGGGACCTCCAGCACAGAGAGGGAACCACCCCCAATGGGCTGGGACCTCCCTCATCAATAACTAATTTAAAAATGCCTTACAGCCCTATCTTATGGAGCCATTTTGTCAATTGAGGTTTCCTCCTCTCAGTAACTCTAGTTTTTGTGTCAAGCTAACATAAAACTAGCCAGCACACAGAGAAACACCCAA
>LOEQ01002944.1:160738-171084 GCA_001685075.1 Bramus lutescens | reverse complement strand
GAAAGAAAGAAAGAAAGAAAGAAAGAAAGAAAGAAAGAAAGAAAGAAAGGGTCTGGAAAGATGGCTCAATAGTTAAGAGCATCTTCTGCTTTTGCAGAGGATCCCAGTTCAGTTCCCAACACCCAGACTGGGCAGCTCACAAACACTTGTAACTTCAGCTCTTGTGGATCTGATGCCTCCTGCCTCAATAGGCAGTTCACATGCACATAACCCCCAATACACACACACACACACACACGCACACACACACACTTTAAAATGTTTTTAAAAAACAGTCAAGAAGGGAACAGAGCTGTTTACCCATAGAAAAGATGTGAGAGTGAACCATGGTCCTGCCAAGCTCAGCCCCTAGCCTTATGTCCAGTGATGAGGTGTTCGGAAATGGATGAACCCACAAGGCACAAACAGGGCCTCTCCCTGGATTAAAAGCCTCTGTCATTCTTCTTGTGCTTCCACTTTAGGAGACAGACTGATCCTGCCATGGTCTTAGATGGTATAAACGCAGTCCCTTGACAAGAGATCCGTTCAGTCCCCTGAATTCTCCTCTTCTCCTTGGCCTTCCATGCCCCTGAATGAGAATCTCCCTGGGAAAATGTAGGGACCTCCTCATCCTGCATCAATACAATTCCTTCTCTACCTCTGTCCTTCTTCAGGAATTTGCATAAAACCTACAGTTTGTTTGGAACATACTCTTGACTGGACGATGAGCTTCACTCCTCCCTCGACTTGTGGGTTGGATGAACTTCACTCCTCCCTCGACTTGTGGGTTGGTAGTTATAAGAGAATGGTGCTCTCCTTGGCCCCACCCCTAGTTTTATCAATAGAATGTGGAGGAGACCCAATTAAGGAAGATGTGAGGATGGGTCAGAAACCTCTGAAGGTCAGATCTGCTTTCCAAGATTGGCTTGGCAATGTGGCAACCCAGAACAAGGAAGCAATGTGTGGCCTCACCACCATGATAAGCACCATGTGGCTTACCTGGTGTCCATGGTGCCTCAGCCAATTTCGATAACAACCCACTGTGTTCACAACATGACTATTCCAGTTTTAAAGGGTAAAAAGGTCAGAAAATAGACCAAGACCACAAAAATAAGCAAGAACTCTAAAGGTCAGATCTCACCTGTTTGTCGGTCACTGTGCAAAGGCTGGACAGTGAGACACGGGCCTGAGTCAACGTTTCCTGTCTCATGCTTGCCTCGACGATACTTATGAGAGTCACTTCAGGAAAAATCATTTAATCTCTGAGCCTCAGCATGCTTTTTCCCACCTATAAGATAATTTGGACAAAGATGCTGATCCCTAAGGCAACCATCAGCCTCCGTGACACTGCTTCCAACTTAACAATATCAGAACTTTCAGCTCCTTTGCAAGGAGCGTTTTGATTTTTTAGTCACAACCTTATGTTGTGTCTGATCTTGTGACAACCTTGAGAGTGTGACCCTCTCTCTGGGGAAAACAGACTGAAACAAAGTAGGGACTTTGCAAATGGTTCAAACTGCTGCTCCCAGGTCACCTGCTCAGATATGCTGAGCCCCTCCCCCACTTGGCAGTCTTCTCTCTCCTGGGGCCAACTGCGACTGCGCTTCTTCTCAGGAAGCTTTCCACTGTCAATTTAAATGTTAACTCCTAAGAGTCTATTGGAGAGTGTACAGAGGGGCTCCCATCGCACTGGGCTACCAAACAAAGCCCAGGGGCCCCACTCCCCAGTTGAGACAGAGTTGGGGAGCACAAGTATGTGGATATTACTACAGAAGGGTCTGGCGGCTGATTCTCCTCCAGTGTCTTGGTCCCTTTTCTCATTTCTGTAGCAAATTATCTGATCTCAAAAAAAAAAAGCAAGCAAAGGGAAGAAAGGTTTAAAAGGTTTATTTGGTCTCACTATTTGAGGGTACAGTCCATCATGGTGGGTAAAGCAGGAACTTGGGCAGCTGGTCCCCTTGCACCTGCAGTCAGGAAGAAGAGAGAGATGGATGCTGGTGCTCAGCTTTTTGCTTTGTTCCTCCTTTGATCCAGTCGAAGGCCCCACACAATGGTTCTGCCCACCATTAAGGTTGGTCCTCCCTCCTCAGTCCTCTCTAGAAATGACCTGGCAGATGTACCCCCTTGTCTTCAGGGTGATCAGAAATCCAGGCAACTTGACAGGATTACTATCATAAGCAGCAACTCTGGGAAAGATCCTTCTGGGTTACAGCTTCTTCTCAGCGTTTCTCATTTCAGAAAGTGTCACTGCCTCTTCTGAGATGCCCCAGCCAAAGCATGAGAGACAAAGATAGGGAAGGGGGTAACTTGGGGGTTCTGAACACAGACTAGCCCCATGCTGTTGAAGAGCACGGGCCCCCCAACTTTACAAAACAGGACTAAGTCCTACTTTTCCCGTAGTGTCCAAGGAGGGGTGAGGGGTAAGTGAGTCTCCTCCAACACCTGGCAGGAAATAGAGCCTCAGATATGAAGCCTTGGAGAGACAGAGAGAGAGAGAGAGAGAGAGAGANGGAGGGAGGAGAGAGGAATGACAGCCTCCAGTCTGCTCAAGTGAGTCTGCTCACTCTCACACCAGTCTTGCTGCTGCTGTGACTGGCACATTAACCTCCGAGCTGAGGCCCAGAAGGATCAGCTTCTCATCTTCATGTCCCTGTTCTTGTTTTGCCTTGCCCCTATGTATTCTCCATGGGCCATCCTCAACACCAAATTGACTCCTGTCACCCCCTGCTTCCCATCCCTCCCCCACCTGTCTGCTATAGACTCCTTCCAGAACCCAAGTGCCTATATGCTCAGCCTCCTCACACTTGACCTCACTCCCCACTACTCCACCCCTTCCCACCAGCACTGCTGCTGTGCCCCTCAGATGTCCATCTATGAAAACCATTAGCCTCTTTCAATCTATTCACAAGATCCTTGTTTGCCATTTCTCCGTCTAGAGGAAACTTCCCTCTACCTGCAACCTTTCTGTGATGAGTTCATCTTGGTTTCAGCTCTGAATGCCTTTCCTCTGGGCCTAAGAAATGTCCACACAAGGCCTGGTGTGCTAAAGGCCCTTGATTACCAGCTGTTGAGTGATGTCAATGACAGCCACAAACCCATCCAGCTGTTGACTCCTGAATCCCTGTGGCTGAGGGTGGGTTGGGATCCTACTCCAGCTAAATTCAGCTTTGGGGTTGTACACAAGACCCGAAGCTAGGGGATGTGCAAATAGGCAAGCTATTCACTGGGAATCGACTTGATCAGTTTATACACATAGCCAGAGGCAAGTGGCCTGCTTGAAACCTGAGGCCAGGAAGGACTTTGAAATGTAACTTCATCCACAGCTTCACCCCCTTCTCAAAGGCTTTTCTACCTTATCTTTACCCAACAATTGAGACCCATGGCCATGCTCATGGGAAGAAGCCTTGTGACTTCTCTAGAAAATTCTTTTCTAATCTGCTGTAGCTTTAAAAGCTTGTGTTTTCTGACTGCTAATTATTACAACTGTCAATTTAGCATTAGCCATGTAGAGAAGGGCAATCTTCAGGAAGAAAAACGGGTAATGAAATTACTTCACTTATTTTCAAAGTGATCTATGAGGCATATTGTTGTTGCTTTTTAAAATGTGTTTTACTGTTTTTCACTTTAATTTCATGTTTTCAAGTCAACAGTCTATAACCAAACTGAATATTTTTAACCTCTATAAAAGAAAATTGTTTGATATTATTGCTATCTTTTGTCACTGTTGATGATATTTTTAATCTTCCTGATGGGAGGCTGAGGAGATGCTCAGTAGGTAAAGTGCTTGCTAGGCAAACATGAGGACCTGAGTTTGATCCCAGCACCCACATGAAAATCTAGGTACAGTGGCGCATACTTGTAATCCAGTCCTGGGAAACAGAGACAGGAGGATCCCAGTGGGCTCCCTGGCCAGCCAACCTAGCCATTTGTTTAACTCCAGGTTCAGTGAGACTATGTCTCAAAATTGGCCTCTACACGCAAACACACACACACACTTATTAGTATATTTATAGGGGTGTATTCATATTTATATATACATATGTATGTATACTGGCAAAACATGCCAATGCCTAATGACACTGACATTTGGGGTCACATGGAAGCATATAAGCAGAGTGTGTTTGACACCTGCAGTTTTCAGTTTTGTATTCAAACTAAAAATTATTTGCTAAGCGTCTGACCAGGAACTACAGAGGAGGCAAACTTAAAGACTTCATTCTTTTTCCGGTTACCTGGGATCTACCTGTGCAGTGCAGAGAGGAATAGCCACAGATGGGGAAAGAAGGTGGAATGGAGGGCTGGAGGCAGACCTAGACATACTCCAGACTGGAAGCACCAAGGCAGGGTTGAGCAGAGCTTCCTAAATGTTATGCTCTAAGCAAAGTTAGATGGACAGCAACATGCTATAGAGGAATGCAGATAAGAGGATAGGAAGCAGGGAATGTTTCAGATGTCGGCTTCTCTGAGTTCCCTACCTATCCATCTGTCATGGACACAGAACATGAATATGAGACATGAGCATGTTCTATGCAGACTAGGAGAAGATGAGATCCTTGTGGACTTGGTGGGAGGGAACAACGGCGCAGAGATTGTGGAGACCAGTATGGAAGCAATCTAATGCTGGGTACTTACCACAGAGTATGGTCAGGACCTAGAAAGATGCCAGCATTCCTGTGTGTACAGCTCTATCTGTAATAGCTAAGATCGGGGATAAGCAAAATGTATAAAATTGATGAGTGGATAAGAATATGTGCTATGCATGCTTGCAGGGTCATCTTGTAGCCTTCAAAATGTCAAGGGAACTGACCTGTGTGACATCATGGGTGGATGGAGAAATTGCCAAGTGTAATAAACAAGGCAAAGCACAAGTAAGTCCTCTGGAGTAGTCAAAGTCATAGACTAGAGGACTGAAATGGCAATGTCTTGAGCATTTTTCGGTGGCTATGATAAAATACCCTGCAGAATTCACAGGAGAAAGGGTTGGTTAGGGTTCACTAAGGTTCAAGTCAGTCACCACGGGGAAGTCACAGAGGCGGCTGGTCACAGTGCATCCACAGTCAGGAAGCAGAAAGCATTGGACACAGATGCTTAATTCAGCTTCTCCTTTTGATGCTATCCAGGATCCTAGCACAGGGAAAGGTGGCACTCCTGATGGGCAGATCATTCCATCTCAATTAAACAATGAAGCTAATCAGATAATCTCCCACAAGCTGGTCCGTATGCCCAGCTCATCCTCCATGTGGCCCTAGAGCTCATCACGCTGATAACTGATTAACCATCAACAGCATTCCCATGGGGGGGCAAAGGTGTGGTTCTATCTAGGTTTACATTTACTCATCTTATTTCCTATGTACAAGTGTTTCGTTTGTGTGAATGTATGCACACAATAGGCCTGCTTACTGATGGTTGTGAACTATCATGTGGGGTGCTGGGAACTAAAGCCCTGTCCTTGTGAAGAGCAGCAAGTTCTCTTAACCTCTGAGTCATCTCTCTATGCCAGTAACCTGTAGTTGTTAACCATTGGGTATAGAAATCCAGTCAAAGCCAGATAGATAAACTGTGAGGTTTTCTGTCCAACTTCATAAAAACAGGCAATGTCAACATATTCCACACTCAAAACTGTGTTCCACAAGTGCGTCTCATGTGAAGTAACCTCACAAAAATAAGCTTTGAAAAAGAGGAGGCTGGGGAGATGGCCCAGCAATTTGAAGCACACACTGCTCTTGCAGATGATCAAAGTTTGGCTCCCAGTGCCCACATGGAGTGGCTCAAAACTGACCGTTACACAAGTCCCAGGGAGTCTGACACCCTCTTCTGGACTCTTTGGGCTCAGATTCAGATAGCCACACACAAACACATAATAAAAGTAAAACAAATCTTTTTAAAAAAAATTACAACAATTAAAGAACGATCATTTTCTGGTTTGTGGGATTGTCTTTTACTATGTGCTAACATATCATGACATATAGGCTGGAATAAAAGAGGAGAAACTCTCCCCACAGCCTGGAGTTTGAGTAAATGTAACATCTACCACATGCACCAAGATAGTCTTGGCGTTTGTAGGGACTGACCTGATGGCGAAGCCAGGAGAAGCTTCGTGGAGAAAACACCTTCTGGGACAGAATTTGAGTCTGGGAGAATCGCTTGAGAACATCTGCTGAGAAGCTCCATGGGAGGCTGAGAGTGCCAGCTGTTGGCTGCCAGGAAGGAGGAGGGAGGAGGGCCTGGCTGGGGTGGTGAGAAGGGAGGCGTGACCTGGCATCTTTCCAGGCTAGTCTCTGCACTGTGATTGACAGGGGCTCATTTGCCCCACCCTGGTGTTTGCTTTTCTGTTATTTCTATGATAGAAAGGACAAAGCGTCTTGAAGCAATTCAAACGTATTAGCTTCCAGTTCTCAGCTAGAAAATCTAGTACTGGTGTCAGAGGACTAAGATGCTGCTGTCTGGCCAGGTGGTATTCCTGCCTGGGGTTTATTGGGGGGTGGGGAAGACCTGTTTCCTGGCCCATTTGGGTTGTGGACAAATTTTAGTCACTGTGGTTTTAATAACATGCTTGTTCCTCTTGGTGTCTATAAGCAGGGACTGTTTCTGACTCCAAGACAGCACCCGCAGCCCTGATGGCTCTCTGCTAGCTATGTGGGTCTCAACCCTGTGCAACAGTGCATCCTGCCACTCTGATCCTCTCCTCTCCCTCTGCTGGTCCTGTGGAACCTCACCCTATGTCACATCGCATTGACCAACCCTTCTGCCTTCTTCTTCCACTTTCAGGAGCCAAATTAATGACCTAGTGGTCACCAGAGGAACTCTCAATCTTAAAGTCCCTAACTTGAATTCTCCAAAAGTCCCCTTTGGCTATTTAATACAGCATAACCACAGGTTCTAGGAATTAGGACTTGGGTATCTTTGGGGGTAAATTTTCTTCCTTCTGACACCCCACTTCATCCAAAGTTATGGCCTCATCTTTGTAGCTTAGCTTTGAACCCAAGCAGCCCGGCAACAGCACCTTTTCCTTCTGCTTCCTAGAAGTTGAGACTGGGGAGTGACTCAGTGGTGAATCATGTGCCTCTCGTGCACAAAGCTCTGGATTCCACACATAACACTGCAACAAAGAAAGGAGGGAGGGGAAAGGGAGGAAAAGATGGAGGGAGGGAGAGAGAAGGGGAGGAAGAGAAGGAGGAGGGGAAATAAGAACTTATTGCAGACATCTTCAAATGGAAGACATGGGGGATCTTTAAGGCAAGTTTGTAAAGCCTTGTGTGTGTGGCAGCCAGCCTACGTTCACGCTATATGATTTTGTAACAACTCCAAACACAGCTTAAACCTCACTCAACACCTCCTAGTTCTGGAATCAGAGCTAGCATGCTATGACTTGGTTCTCAACTGGGGACTCACAAGGTTGCAATGGAGTTGGGGGCCACTGAGGTCCTACCTGGACAGAATTCAGGGTCCTCTTCCACACATCCTCTTTGCCATCAGAATTCACTTCCTAATAATGATGGGAGTTCCTGATGGCTGACTGAGTGGGAACCACTCAGCTTTGGGGGATTGCTCTGGACTGGGGCCTTGAACCCGTCTCATCTTGATGGTGGAAACTATCCCTGGCACCAACCCTCACACATACACTTCTAATCTCTCTGACTCTGGAGAAGATTCTTCTTAAGAGTTCCATGATTGGAACTAGATAAGATCCCACTAGATAAGACCCTTGCCTTGAGTTCAGTGTATGAGCAGAGATCAGAACAGACACACAGCTCAACTCCCCTCTGTAACTGAGAATAGCCTAGAGTGATACCTGGGCAGAGGTCGGCTTACAGTGCTACCTAACACATCTTCCATGCACATGGGAACAAGATACTACATGCTCTTGGCTGCATGGACCACAGAGATGAGGAGGAGTGGTAGAGACAGTCACCAAGAATAGGGTCCTGATGAAAAAGAATCTCCCGCCTTCTTCAGAAACGGCTGTTTCCATATCTAAAGATAAGGAAGAAACCTTCATCTCCTGTGGGTGGGAAGGAAGAACCTGCCTCCTCAGTCTCCTGAACACTAGAAGGAAGGTATCTTGAAGCCTCTTCCTCAAGTTGTACAACCTAGGGCAAGATCAGAGTCAGATTGGTCTCCACCCTTGTTGCTGTTGGAGAGAGATTAAGCTGGGTGGAAGCTCTTGGAGAAGAAATGGGAAGAGCAAAGCAGATGCTGTGTCTGTAATGACCCGGAGAGATCTCGGATGGTGATTCACCAGTGGTGGGAACCTGTCAAAGTTGGTGGAAACTTCGGCTTTTTACAATGCCTTCAAAGAAACAAACTTTATTACCTGAACTTTGTGTCATACATAATCTGTTCTCCAACAATCACTTTGCAAAGCTATCTGAAGGAACATGATTTTATAACCGTGTGAGAACTGGAGATGTGTCTGAATTATCACTTCTTCCAAAATAGTCTTCTAAAGCTTTGCAATGAAGTCTATTGAGTCATAGAGCAGGCACTTACTTCTTTTCTTCTATAGATAGCTCGGGAAAGCGGGACGAATTGCATGTGAAGCTTCCTGTTCCTTCAACAGATATTGGAACTGCAATACAGGCTATAGAGGATGATGACGCTAAAATCCCTCGGTGGCTTCATAATTTGGTGTAATAACGAAGTGAGGCTGAGATGGTAGGAAGGGCCCTACCAGAGCAAGAGTTACCAAGAAATTAGAAAAGAGCACAGAGGCACCCGGCAAGCAGGCTTCAGGAGGAGGACAAGCTCCTCAGACGGGTCCACACCTGAGCTCAGAGCCCTGATTCATCTAGAACATGCTCCCTTTCCAAACAGGTTCTATGGTGCTCATCACTTCAATCGCATGACGCCCTTCCCTGCCTTGGGACCCATGCTTCTCCAGGCTGCGTTCTCTGTCTAAAGCAGATGCTCACAGACTAGTCGCCCTTCTAGACTATGCCCCCACCTTCGGCTCGGCCTTTGTTTCTTTGGCAGCTGCTGGGATAAAATACCTTGACAAAGCAGCTTACAGAAGGAAGGGTTTGTCCTCATTCCCAGCCACAAGCTACAGTACTGCAGTGCAGAGAAGCCATGGTAGCAGGTGACTGAGACACTGAGTTGTGTTGCATCCGTTGTCAAGAAGCAGAGAGCAGGGAAAGCATGCTGCTGCTTAGCTCGCTTTCTCCATCTTACACGGTCCAGGGTGCCCTTGACTAGGTAATGACACCACTCTCCATGGGTGGGTCTTAGCTCTATCAATTCGCTCAGTTAAGAAAGTTCTTGACTTGGATGGCTAGAGGCCAACCCAATCTAAACGATCTCTCATTGAGGTGCCCTTCTAAGGTGAACCCAAATTATATCAAGTTGGCAATTGACACTAACTGTTGTCCTTAACATAACCCATTAGAAGAGCCTTTCATTGGCCAGTTTTCCTTCACTGTTCCAGACTCCTGTCACCCAACAAGTTAGTGGATTGGAAACTACAGTATTTGCCCGGTGGTGGTGGAGCACGCCTTTACTCCCAGCACATAGGAGGCAGAGGTAGGCAGATCTCTGTGAGTTCAAAGTCAACCTGGTCTACAAGAGCTAGTTCCAGGACAGGTAGGGCTGTTACACAGAGAAACCCTGTCTTGAAAAACCAAAAAGAGAAAGAAAAAGAAGAAAAATGCATTATTTGATTATTTAATGGTTGGCCTGAACCAGTCATGCTTATTCCATACATAAGGGGCTGGAGGCTCCAAGAGGTGAGGGTAGCTACTCAGGTTCACACAGCTAGAAAGGATGACACTGGGATTTGAACCCAGTTCTTATGATCCGACACTCCAGACTTTTGACTACTGTGTTTGACTTCCTACCTGTCACCAAACTGCCAGTGTTCACAAAAAGAAAAAGAAAAGAAAAGAAATTGTGGGCAAAGGTATAAAAACAAACTTATGGGAGCTGGAGAAATGACTCAGCCATCAAAAGAACTTGTTGCTCTTACAGAGGACCTGAGTCCAGTTCCTAGTATCCACACTGGGCAACTCACACCCGCTTGAAACTCCAGCTCCCAGGGATCTGATTCCCTCTTCTGGCCTCCTCAGGTACCTGCATGCACACAGCAAAAAACAGATGCATATCTATGAAAAATCAATTACTTGTATTTCGTATATTTTTTTAATAAACTTTATATTTTTCTCTGCTCCCCTCTCTTCCTCTCCCCTCCCCTTCTACCATCTCCCATGGTCCCCATGCTCCCAGTTTACTCAGGAAATCTTATCTTTTCTACTTCCCATGTAGATTAGATCCATGCATGTCTCTCTTAGGGTCCTCACTGTTGTCTAGATTCTCTGGGTTTGTGAATTGTAGGCTGGTTTTTCTTTGCTTTATGTCTAAAAGCCAGTTATGAG
>LOEQ01002944.1:138128-149743 GCA_001685075.1 Bramus lutescens | reverse complement strand
TAGATAGATAGATAGATAGATAGATAGATAGATAGATAGATAGATAGATAGATAGATAATTACAGGCAGCAAATAATTGCCTACCTTCATGCAAATCCCAGAAGGTTTGGGGTTCAAGAGGACCACTGAGATGAACTGTCCTTTTGGGTGAGAGATTCATTCAAAGAATTGTTATTACTACAGATAGGCAGCATGGTAGGGGATCTGAGGAGAGTTTAGGTCTCTGAGGCAGATTTTTGGTCTCATAGGCCTCAGAAAAGGAAGTCTTATGCCAGTTGGGCGATGAATAGGCCACACTCCTCGTAGTCAGGGTGCCTCTGATTCCCAGATGGCAAGGGAGAGAGTCTTGAGTTTCAAGGGAGGGAGGAAGAACTCTTGTTAATATATACGACTTAGAGGAGGCAGGACATTGGGGAGGAAATGGGGAGGTGGAGAGGAGTCCATTAGGGTAAGGTGCATCTGTCTTACAGGTAAGGAACATGCCGACTGCACATTCCTGGTGTCTTGGAGCCTGGTAGCCTGAGCCTATAAGCTCTTTTGGAGAAGCAAGAATTAGGGTGCCTGCTATTCTCCTAGAACCAGACATCAGCAGGTTCTGGGGGTGCTTGCCTTTTTCCTTACAATAGCTCTAAGGACAAAGCTGCTGGTGGTAGCCACGGCCTGATCAGCCCCTAGACAAAACCTAATTCTTGGAACATTCCTTGGTTGTCTTAAGACCCCTGAGAAGTGGAATTCTGTATCTATAGACACTTCAAAGCTCCAGGGTTGATTTAGACCCCCATCAAAGCACAGGAAACAGTATCCCACCCCTCTTCTCCTGGGTCTGTAGTTTAGTGAGGAATGACTTAGGAAGTGTGTGCACCCGAGACTTGTAGCTTTCCCTCCTGCTGTGGGTTTTCTGATCTCAAAGGAGCCTTTCTTGACCCTTGATGAACTTCATGCATGAAGATTAGGGTCAGAAACTTGAAGGTGTTGACACAAAACCACATCTCTTACCTCAAAGGGAATAAGAGGTAGTTTATTCTGGAGCCAAATATGAGTCGCCATGGCCTGGAAACACAGACTTAGGTCCTTCAAGTCCCATGTTTCAGTGTGGAAGCTTTTGTAGCAACAGAACATAAAATTCTTAAGTCAAGGCACTTTTCAAATACATTAGCGGAAACACTAAGTAGGCCGTGAGAGCAAAGCAGAGAAGCCTCAGCTATAGGCCCTGCATGTTATGTGATGACACTCTTAGTTCCGCGGTTTATGGAAAACTGGAGTTTTGTTGATACATTCCAAAGAGAATACATCTGTTAGAAGACCAGGTCCAGCTTTGTTCCTTAGTGACGGGATGGTAGGTGTACCACAAATGGGAGAGAAAAAATGGTTATATAATAGGCTAAAGCTAGACCAAGATAAATTGTGGTTAGGCTCCGGACCTGCAGCATTCCAACGTCTCCACATCGCCCGAGTTCTAGTCCATCTCCCAGCATTGCAGACATTGCTTCTTGCCAGGACTTCTCATTCACAATGGCCGCCAAAGTCATCCCTAGCCAATGGCTTCTGAGCTCATGGTCTCATTGCAAAGAATGACAGACAAAAGGGTATGAGAAAAGAAAGCAAGCAAGGGTTATTGGGAGGTAGAGAACCAGTTTCCTGGGTGAGTTGCTAAACAACACTCCAGTTTGGAAGCTTTCCTACCCTGGGAAGAAGGCTGTATGTATTAATTATCCAACTGGGACGAATCTGGTCCATTAATTTGAATGGGGGGTTCTGATCTGTTGGTGGATCCAGTTCCCATGCTCAGGCTCCAGAAAGCCTTCCAAGTCTGGAGGAGGAAGAATGTGGAAGGAAAAAGAACAAGGACTGATTGATGGGCTAAGGAGTCAGCTTTTTCGGATTTAAGGGCCTGCACTCGCTCATCAGGTAAAGTGCCCCGTGCTCTCTGAGCTGACCGCCAGTTCATACAGACTTGATTTCCTTGATCCCAGAACCCTCAGTGCTTACAAAAGAGACTGCTTTGTCCCTGGGTCCTCCTCTAACTATCTCACAGCAAAGGCTGTATTCTTGGCAAATAAGATGATGCACTGGAGGAAAGCAGCACTGTAGGACTAGAGCTGTTGAATAGTACCAGAGCCACGAGAACACGTGAAGACCAGTGGACGTGAGGAGACCTTTGTGTCCAGGCTAGATCGACCAGGTGGGGAAGCAGGGGTCTCCAAGGGAAGAACCCTTTGTCAAAGTGTTCTCTGTTGTCAAGAAGGTGCCAAGCAAGCCGTGCACTGAGCATCCCATCACTAAGGTAACCCTGGGGGATAAAGACACAAATCCTACTAGTAGGCTACCACTTAAGCACTTTCTTTGTGCCAGGCGCTGGGCTAGCATTTACCTAGGTCTGTGTGTTGTCTCCATGGCAACACTATCCATGGGATCTGCCATCACCACTGTTCAAAGAGAAACAGTGATGCTCAGAAAGGTGATGGTACTTTGCCTAAGCGCCTGTGGCTGGCAAGGTAAAATGAGGGAGGAAGCTGGCTGGTAGAGAGAAAACGAAAGTTTTCTCCGTGCATGACACCATGACATTGCTACATCACTGGTCCTAGTTTCTACACCTGCAAAAGAGCACTGCTCGGAGATGTCCTGTGAGCCCTGGCATGTCTGGGACTGACCAAGACTTTGGTGGATAGGGAGACATCAGCTTCCACTCCCACTACCCAGGAAGAGACTCCCATCTCAAAAGAACCTGGCTTCCAGTCCCCATGGCAACCCATCCAGAGACTCTGAATTCTCTGTGCATGGTTTAATTAAGATGTGAGAAAGGCGATGGGAGCTACGCAGGACAGATTCAAGAACAGATAGCCTGGCACATTCCCAGGCTTCTCTGCCATTCATACCCCACTTAAAGTTCCTGGAGATTAAATTGTCCTGGTGGTCTCTGAGCACCT
Source organism: Bramus lutescens (assembly GCA_001685075.1). Lineage (NCBI taxonomy): Eukaryota > Metazoa > Chordata > Mammalia > Rodentia > Cricetidae > Bramus > Bramus lutescens. The sequence continues at coordinate 146,816 of LOEQ01002944.1, read as the reverse complement.
GTGAAAACAGCCTGGGCTTTGGGGGTGTGGCTGAGCAGATGTGATGCTTTTCTGCATATCGCTGCCCCAGGGTTACTCAGTTCTGCCTGTCCACAGCTTGTTCCCGGCTGTGCCCACCTTATCAGGTCAAATTGCATCTTACAATCACCCCACTGTGTGTGTTATTGGTCTTGTGTCTGGAAGATCATCCAGCCCTGATTGAATGTATGCGGTTCACGGTCTCCTGTAAGAGAGTATGGAACCCCCTGGACATGCCAGGATTGGGTGTGGGTGCTGCCCCTTCCTTTGCTCTCCTCTCTCGCACATTGCCACGGTTGTTTTCAGGTCAGAGTCAGACATTTCAAGCCAGCAAGATGTTTGAAAAATATCATGAAATAAAAGGAGGAAATAGAAGCCCAAAGAAGAGTGTTCCAGAGAGCAAACCAAGACTTAGAAGTTAAGCTGGGTGCTGAATCCAGACTCCTCTCACCCAGTCCAGGGTTCTCTCCAAATCGCTCTTTGGAACAAATGAAATAGTTTGTCTAATGAGGGATCATCGCAAATTAAATCCATGTCAAGTGCCTCCTTGAAATTCTAAGTAACTATTTCCAACATTTTAAGCTCAAAACTTGGGGGTTTCCTGGGTCCTAAATATCTTATAGATCAGTTACCCAAAGTGACAGTTGTGTGTTGAAATGCCATTCACATCTGATGTTCTTGACACCAAGAAAATAAACCTAATACTTTGTACAGACAAAAACAATTTTGCATGTATAATAATGATCCTGCATTAATTAAATGTGATATATTTAGTAACTGATACACAGGCTATATAACTTTTTCAGTAACTGTCATTTTCTTTATTTTAAGGCCCTTGTAGGCAGTTAGCATTTGTCTGTTTCCAAAGTCTTGGGACTGGAGATAGAGATCAGTGAGCTAAGTGCTCACTACACAAGCTTGGGGATCTGAGATCAGATCCCAGCACTAGGAAAAAACCTGTGGCAACACAGATTTGTAACTCCAGTGCCTGGGAGATCAAGACGGGAAGATCCTGGTGCCTTCTAGGCAGCCAGTCTAACCAACTGGTGAGTTCCAAGTTTATTGAGAGACTATCTCAGTAGGTAAGACGGAGAGCAATAGAGAAAGGCACAGATTTTGACCTCTGGGCTCTACAAGACAGGAACAAATAAATACAAACACATACACAAAGGGAAAAGAAAACTCAAAAGCCATATTCTAATGCCCCTAAAATATCTTTGGAGAAAGCCTTCCCCCAAAAAAATATAAATAAAAGCTTGAGGGAATGAGAGATTGTGAGGTGAGAGGCTGCTTTGCAGCGCTGAGTCATGAGTCCTGACAAGAGCCTCAGACCGTGAGGAGAACACAGAGAGGATACCCGCCTGCCTCAGTAGCTTCTACAGACTTGAGTCCAGTTCCCAAAATCTGGTGACTAGCAATCTACAGAGTACCCAGGCCATACACTGAGTGACCGTGAAACTCGTGACCCCCAGGGAAACAGGCCTCAATAACAAATGCTAAGCCTCATGGATCAGGGCCCTCAGGAGAGTTCTACCAGATCAAAAGCTATAGGTTTACTGTGAGGTGTCTGTATTTTTACAATGTTGGTTCAGGATTCAAGGGTCTGCTAGAGATTAAGGGCTGCTGTCCTGGGCCTGAGGGTCTCCACGGACAGAGGATTGACTCCGATCTCTGGAAAGAGAAGGATACAAGTTATCTGCATTAGGAGATTAAACAATCTGGCCAAAATTCCCAAGAAAAAAGGTCAGAGCTGGTTTCAGAGATGAAGAAGCAGTTTAAATTTGGAGTGTGTGTGTGTGTGCATGTGTGTGTGTGTGTGCATGCACACCTGCACATGTGCATGCACATGTAGGTACATGAAGACATATGTGCACATGCTCCCGGAGGCCAAAGCTCAATATCCATTGTCTTCCTCAATCATTTTCCATCTTAATTTTTGAGATAGGGTCTCTCAGCAAACCTGCAGCACCTTGATTTAACCTAGTAAGACTGACCAGCTGGCCAGCAAGCCCCAGGAAACCGCCAGCCTTTGCCTTCCCACTACTGGGATTGCAGGCATGCCCTGCCACACAAGGCGGCTCTTCCCTAACGTGGATATGAGGGATCTAAAGTCAGACTCATGCTTTCAAAGCAAGCACTTCACCAGCTGAGCTAGCGCCCAGTCCCAGGCTGGAGGCTTTTCAGATGAAAGGAGATGCGAGTACTGCGTCTCCAGCATCATTCGTTATGTTTCTGTCACTGTGCTGAAACGCCATGACCAGGGAAACTTAAGGAAGGAAGAGTTTCTCCAGTTCTAGAGGGATAAGAGTTCATCAAGGTGGGGAGGCACAGCAGCAAGCTCACGTGGTGGCCAGAAGCAGAGAGCTGAGAGTTCACATCCTCAACACCACACACAAGGCAGAGAAAGTGAAGCGGGTGTATTGCAAGGCTTTAAGCTCACAAAGCCCATTCCCAGTGACACACTTCGTCCAGCAAGGTCACACCTCCTATACCTTCCCAAACAGCACCACCAACTGTGACCAAGTACTCAAATATCAGAGTCTTTGGGGGGCAATTCTCATTCCAACCATCACCCATGCTGTGTGCTTTATCAGACAATTGATGTCTGGAGGGTGGGTCATATAGGAAATTACTAGACCTTGGTATGGGCAAGAAAGGTTTTTGTTGTTGTTGCTACTGTTTGATTATTATTAGTAGTAGTAGTAGTATTTTATTATTAGTGTTGCCATATTCAGTGAAGTCAAATCCTGCTGACATTCAGCCCTCTGCTTTGGAGCAGTATACATGCCCCCCTTTTGAACTATGGACAGGTTCCACAATGTCTTTCAAAGCTAGACAGGGACCTGGTTGCTTATCTTTCCCCTATTTGGAAGGAATATAATTGCTCAGAGGTAATTAAATGATTCTGAGATACTCTGTTCATTCTATATTTACAAGATATTTGTACCTTGGAACCTACTGGTACTAATTAGAGGCTCTTATTTTGCAATCACTCCTAATTTGTTTCTTCCTAAGCTGATCTGGCTCATGAATGTGTGATCAAACTCCACTCAGCTCCTCACTGATGTGTGTGCCGACCCCAATTCAAGCACTACCAACACTTAACCGTGGCTTTGTTCCTATCCCCTGCCAGAGGTCTAAAATCGCTGTATTTGAGAAGATGTGGACATACATGAAGTCAGCAGAGCCATCTGTGTTTGTTCGGACCACAGAAGAGGGCATGATCAGAGTAAGAAAATCTAAAGGCAAATATGCCTACCTCCTGGAGTCCACCATGAATGAGTACATTGAGCAGCGCAAGCCCTGTGACACCATGAAAGTAGGAGGTAACTTGGATTCCAAGGGCTACGGCATTGCAACACCCAAGGGGTCCGCCCTGAGGTAAGTACCCAGATCTGCTTCCTTCGTGCTCCCTCTGCCCTCCCCAGCTCAGGAACGGGAGCTGCTGCATTTGCCACAGGCCCCCACGCATAATAGGAACTTCCAAGAAGAGATCTTCTGAAATGCCTGTGGGCCTGGAAGATTCAAGCCGTCTGTGACCGTCAGCCCTGAGGTTGGAAACTGACCTGGGTGGGGGGCGCCTCCGTTTGCGTTGATGTTGCTGCCTGTGTGTCCTTCCCCATGCCTCGCTTTTCACCTCACTCCCTAAGTGTTAGCTGTTGCTAACCCCTGTGCTTCCATCCTGCCGTCTGTGACACTATGTCCCTTACTAGACACCCTGCATCCGGCTCAGCCGTGAGCAGGGTTCTCCAGTCATACGGACTCTGACAGGAAATGGTTTGTAATGTGTCTCTCAAAAGAAGTCGAAACACATTGTCCAAATGAAAAGTCCAGCCATCTGAGCCTTGAGAAATGTTCTGATCAAAGTGCCTCCTGATGAGCAGGTCCAAGTTAACACAGCCCAGGTGTCTGCCTTGATATAGGAGTCTCGATACAAGAGTGAGTTGACCAAAAGAGGCAAAGCTGAGATTATGTTCACATACAGGACTTTTGCTATCTGTTCTAAAGAGCTAGGAGCAAATCCTGCATACCTGCAATCAAATGGGCTAAAGCAGAGTTAATTCTAGAATTTGCTACTATCCTGCAGAAGGGAAGACATTTTATTACCCAACCACTAGGTTCCTAACCTGTGCACTGCAGTCCTTCTGAGGTCAAGAAGGTTGTGGGTCAAAATGGAATAAACTGAAGTCAGGCATAGTGGTGCGTGCTTTTAATCCCAGCATTCAGGAAACAGAGACAGGAGGATCTCTCTAAGCTGAAGGCCATTATCTGTTTGACATATCAAGTTCCAGATCAGCCAGAGCTACACAGACAAACCAAACCTTAAAAAAAAAATCAGGTATTGGAAAAACTACACAAAGTGTTGTCTCAGAAACATAGCCTTAAGTCACCAGTGAGAAATTATTAACCACAGAAGGAGTAAACATGTATGGAGAAAGGATTCCTTCTTAGGAAGATTAAGAAGGGTTAATAAGGGCTGTAAAGGGACAGAGAGGGACTGCTTGACATGACAGCCACGGCCACTCTGCCTTACTTTATTCATTCACGGAAATGACATTGAGCTCCGTCATTATCCCGGGCACTGGCACAGCAGCTGGCACCAGTGTTCTGAACAAGGCACCCTTCCCGTGTAACTACATGATTGCAAGCAGAGGCAGACGTTCAACAGCTTCTAATTGCTTAATGCTTGACTAATAATCATGAAAGGTACTAGGACGGCCTACAAAAGGGGCCCTTGAGGACATCTATTTCCAGTAACAAGGAAGAACAAAATTGTCACTGTAAGATGTGTGGGTATGCTGGATAGGATGTAACAACCAGCCTTTTAAATGCAAGTTAGGAACTCTCTAGGGCCAAAACAAACAAAAAAATCAAAACCAAAGTATAAAGGCAGAGGCTAATGATTCTGGGACTACCCTAAGCAGGACAGAGTTGCAAATTGCACACCATCCCACATACTCTAGAGTCAGCAATACAAGCAAGACATCAATCAGAGACATTCTGAAAGAAAGAGAGATGCTCATTAAAGATCAGGCACACTTAATAAAGTTCGAATTACAGCTTACAGAACTGGTATATCTGTCTGTATAAAATCTGGGAGTGTGGTAAATAACAGGCAGGTAAAATTGAAGAGAGAGCTGGTGTGCTTGTATGGGGAGGGGCAATCAGAGAAAATTCTTCAGGATGGTACCGAAAAGTGGGAACCAGAGCAAAGAGGAAACATCAGAGAAAGAAGAACTGATCTGTGATGATTTCCAAGTATAGGCATTAAGTATAGGCTAGAGCTTGAAAGATATTTTTTCTAGAATTTATGGTAAACATCAACTCAGATTCAAACATCAAATCTCTGTGAAGACAGATTTTTAAAAAATCAACAGCTGAATCCATCAAAACAACAGGAGGCAGAGGGCAAGTAAAGGACCTTCAACACAGCTAGGGAGAAAGGCCCAGCCAGGTCCTGGGGATGGGTAGAGCCTGGGTGGGGGGAAGGCCTCCAAGGTTGCTTTCTTCAAAATAAAGTTTCACGTTCAGAGGAACCAACGAGGCAAAGCAAGAGGATGGGAGCTGGAGAGATGTCTCAGAGTTGAGAGCACTTGCCGCTCTTACAGAGGGTAAGAGTTCAGTTGCTAGCACCAATGCTAGGTAGTAGGCAGCTCACAACCACCTGTAACTCCAGCTCCAAAGGATCTGATGGACTCAGTGGGTATCTGTATTCACTGTATTCACATGAATGCACACACACATACACACACACACACACCACAGAAAGAGAGAGAGAATGTGTGTGTGTGCGTGTGTGTGTGTGTGTGTGTGTGTTAAAATTTTAATGAGCAGGTACAGGTGAAGAACAGCCTGCTCAAAACACTGAAGCAAGAAATCATGACACAGGATAAGCCAAGGGGAAGAGAATGAAAAGAAGACAGGGCTGAGCTTGAAACATGAGCCTGGAGAAGGTTTCATGAAAGACTTGTTCAAATATTAGTGAAAATGCTTTAAATAATTTTAAGTAATTCTCCAGGAGTTGAAACAATAAAAATGTCATCATGGATTTAAACACCACTGACTACAACCTTAGTCATAGCCTGGTATTCACCAAACAGGCACCAGCATCCTGAGGAACTCACAGACTCTTGGTATAAGTTTAGGTAGATTTTAAACAAGATCCAGACAGTAGTGTTTGTTGGGGAAATGACTTTTATTTAAGGAACTTACAGACAATCAGCCTAGAAAGATGCAGTGTACAGAATCAGATGTCACAGGTTCAGCGAAAGCCAGTGGTTGTCTGAAGGCTTTGGGGTCAAGGCCACCAGCTGACAACAGGGCCCAGAGAGGAGCTGTGGTCTCTCCATCAACAGAATGCTGATACCTCTCCTCCCCTGACACAGGCACTTGAATAACAAGACAACCAGAAATGCACTGCAAGTTTCAGTGACAGGAACCCAAAATTTGAGTATTCTGCATGGCAAAGCCTCCCTACTCTAATAACAGACACTGGCTGTGGTATGAGCACTATCTCGTCTCATCCCTACGGGCTGTCATTAGCCCCACGTTCCAGAGGTGCAGGCTCAAGAAAACAGATAGCAGGTGGGCATGAGGCCAGGCCATCTGATTCAGCGTCCAGGGCTGTAACTTATTCAAAAGCAGCTCCAGGGTGGATGACTGACAGTTCTGTCAAAGGCAAGTGCTAGACCGAAGCCAGAGAAGTGTGTGTGTATTCATGGGCAAACTGATAACCATCAACTCGGGGGGAAAAAATAAAGCAATTGGAGCCCAGAGCAACCACTGGGCAGTCTGATGGCAGAAGATGATAACAGGTCCTGGTTTAACAATATCAGGTCCCTTTGCTTTGAAAAGTCTTGGTGCATTTTCCATACTCAAAGACTCTTCCTGGGGTCAACACCAGGAGCCTGAATCTGCAGTGAAGAAAAGCCTACCTTTTTGGTTTATAGTTCAGTTAAAAAGACAAGGCAGTTAGGACTTGAGAATAAGAGAAGGAGAAAGGGAACAAGAAACCCAGATGCTCTGGTTGCAGGATTCTCAGATGTCAGAAGGTGTCAGATCACCACACAGCATAAATTCACATGGGCACACATTCATCCACGTAAACAAAAATAGAAAATCATAAATTCCTCCATCTTCAGTTACAGAACCCCAGTGACCACGTTCACATCAGGCATTCCAGCTGCAGGGTTGCATCTCCCCAGTCCTCTTTCCATCCTCCCTTTTTTTGGAGTCCTTGGTAGTAACCACAGATCATGTGACCTCTGATCAACCAACACATGAGTAAAGCTGCCAGAAGAGGGCCCAGCATTTCTGCCTAGGGAATCCCCATGCTCTCTATGGGATTCTGCTACTAATCTGTATCGAGATCGATGTTGGGGGTTGGCTCACCAAATTAAGTACTTGAGTATAAGCCTGAGGAATGGAGCTCAGATTCCATAAACCTACATAAAAGCCAAGCCGGTGTGGCAGCCACCTATAATCCCAACACTCAACAGTGGTAGGGGATCTCCTGAACAAACTGACTACTTAGACCAGCTAAGATTAACTAGGCTCAAGTTCAGCCAGAGACCTTGCCCTAGTAAATAAAGTTTGAGAAGGACTCCTGACATCAACTTCAAACCTATGCATACACAAGCACACACACTTGCATATGTTTCTGTCCCCCTACCAAACTCACATACACACAGGCACACATACCACACACATACAAAAAAGGAAACGATCATTTTTTTTTAGCAGCTAAGACTATACACATATACACTCCATCCAGTTTCCCCTATATCTCTGCCTCACACACCCGAGATGGGAGGAGCTGCTTCACCAAGATGGTTTAAATATAAATAAGTCACTTTAGACCAAACCCTAGAAATGCATATGCCTGCTCCAGCTACTTTACATCCAGTGACTGGATCCCAGGAAGCCATTCTGTAGGACATGTGAAAACCAGAGAGCTTAGTGGAGCAGCTCTTGTCCTCTGAACAATTGCACTTTTGCAGAAACTGTAAGTCACTCGCAAGACTGGAAAGTGATAAAAGCTTATGCCCTTGACATGTGATGCTGTGTGCTCAGGGCCTGGCTACAAGATTCTCACCATCCCACCAAAGGCAGAGCAGTAACAGCCCCTCCAGGCAGGTGCTCACAGGCCCAGGGCCACCTTCCTGGCAATTCTCCAATTGTTCTGCATCACACCGTACCTCCACACAATAGGAAACATTCCTTCCAGTCTGCCCTCCGTTGCTCCCAGATGGATTATGAACCTCTGCCTTCTAAGCTCAGAAAACTGGTGTCTAGGGGATATGAGTGTAGCTCATCAGTAGAGTGTTTGTCACACAAACCTAAGGACCCAAGTTCAATTCTCAGAACCCATATAATCATTACGTAGACTGGGCCTATAATCCCAAGGCCAGAGAAGCAGAGGCAGGAGGATCCCTGGAGCTCACTGCCAGCCAGTCTGTCTAGTCAAGTCAGCAAGTTCCAGGTTCAATGGGAGACACTGTCTCAAGAACCAAGGTGGTGAGTAATACATGAAGGCACCCAAAGTTGACCTCTGACCTCCACATGTGTATACTCATGTGAAAACACCCACCCAGGGAAGTACATACAATGGGGGAAAAGAAAGAGAAGGAGGAAGGAAGGAAGGAAGGAAGGAAGGAAGGAAGGAAGGAA
>LOEQ01002944.1:127351-138094 GCA_001685075.1 Bramus lutescens | reverse complement strand
GAAAGAAAGAAGGGCCTGAAACCCAAATGTTGCTCTAACACCTGTCAGCTCTGCATACCAGAAGCCAGATCATGGTCCCATGGTGTGCTAAAAGACTCTTGGTGACAGAATAGCACTTGTTGCCCTACTCTGGAAACAAATACCCTGACAAAGCAAGGTGGCTCAATGCTGGGCTTTCCATTTGGACAGGTGGCATTCCTTTGAAGCAGATGCTGTTTGCTCACTGTCTCTGCATGTTTGGGTTTGGTTGAGGGGCTGAGTTATGTTTCTGATGCCCTCAGATTGTGAATAAAGATGGACAGGCCAATGCCAGTCTCCATGGGAAAGGCAATTAGTAAATCCACTAATTATAATCTATGGGCCTTTTGGTGCCAACTAAATGTAAGTGCCTGGCCGAAATACAGTCTCTTCACTGAGATGCATAGTCCCTTTAGTTAGAGATGATATGTTCAAATCTCTTCAGTCAAGGTGCATGACCTGTATTTACAAACTCAAGAAGAATGTACCCCAGATTGGCCTCTGTTGGATTCTTAGCTAATGGTTTTCCTTCACAAACCATCAGCTGCCAGGAGTTTAATGGATTTGCTAAGAGTTACACCCTAACCAAGACATTGGTCAAAGTCTGGTCTTTAGCTGACTGTGGTTATGTGGGGGATTCTGTGGTCTCTGTGATTGTGACATCTCCGTGTTCTGTCACATCTTGTCCATGCCAGATGTTTGGGCCAAGGGGACACAGGAGCACAATTCAGCTTTTCCCTCACTAATGGCAAACATTCAGGAAAGTCGGAAATCTACTCCCTGGCTATTCCATCCCATAGCTTCAATTTGGGGCACCCATCCCACACACAGCACTCCTGTCCTGCAGGAGTCCTGGTGAGAGAGAAACAATCCCAGCCCTTAAGAGATCCTGAGCAGAAACAAACTTACTGTTTTGTGGATGACATAAGCCGATTAAAGACACTCAAAGGGAGGGAAGGCCGTGTCTAAGAGACAGACAAGTGACATTGGACAGAACCCTGAAGGACTATGAAAAGGAAGGGTGGGGGACAAGAGTGAACAGATGCAGAGGGTGGGATGCATGGAGTGGTCAGGAACGGCTAGGGCCATCTTTTTGTCAACAGGAAGACATGCCAGGAAGTAGGAGCCATGAGTTACTACTGCCTATGGAGAAAGGTGGCAGCTGCCTCTGCAGTTTGGGCTGGATGTCAGCAGAGGTCAGAAGAGCAGTCCAAAGACAAGGGTGGAGCTTGATTCTAAACATTACCTGGAGGTTGTTTGCAATGTATGTTGGCAGGAGAAGAGGGTCACAGGCAGAGAAGTCACTTGCAAAGCTGTCCCAGTCATCTTGAAAGGAGGCAATGAACTTGCTCACTATTTATGATGGGATGGGGACGGGGGACAGTGGCTGCCTCTGTACTCATTACAGTTTTTCTAAAACCTGGGTAGTTTGGGAAGAAGCTGGCTTTAGAAGAAGTGGTGCTGTTGACCAAGAATTGAACAGGTACCAACCGAAGCTGCCAAGGGCTAGATTCCCCAAACAGAATCACCTCAGCTTTGCTCTGAAATGCTGGGAAGATTGTGAAAGGCCTAGCTTTGAGGGGTCTGTGCCCATCTGCTTTTATTTTTTCAAACATGAGAATCTCAGGATTGCCCACCAACATTTCCGTCTCTCTGGAGTTCCCATAGGATATGTTTTTCTCCCTTCACACAATTTCCAGGAACTGTCTATATTGACATCTGGGTAAAGGAAGAAGAAAAGTGAAGGCTACACATCAAGGATGTGTCAGCTGCAAACAGGTGGGGCCCATGGGGCAGCTCTGTGGTCCTTCCTCCAACACTCTTTCTTTGCCTGGCGCTGATCTTAGTTCTACAGACAACTGTGGGAAGTTTTCTTCTCCCAGCCAGTCACTCTGACCCTAGAGACAATTGAGAAACCAATAATCAAGAGATCCGTGCGGCGTCTGATCTATTACTCTAAAGGCTCAGTCCCAGATTCCAGTGCCTACTGAGACTCGCAGGATAGCTGGTTTTGAGAAAAGCTTCTCTTCTACCCTCTCACTTCTCAGGTTTCCTCCAACAATCAAGTTCTGAAGGCTCATAGCGCGGGATCAAGAAACACAGAGTCTGAACGACTCTCCAGGAGTTCTGCCCTGCAAATGAGGGCCAGGAAAGTTTAGGGAGAAGGATGGGCCAGCAGCAGAGCCAAGCAGGGGGAGCAGTGGTGCGTAGCAGCAAGGCTATCAGGAAATCTAGACAGAGTGACACAGAAGTCACCAGCTTTGGAGGCACACAACTCAATCCAGGTTTGTGGCTTCACCAGCAGTCAGAGCTTGACGGGCCACCACAGCTTTATCGGCCTCTGTTTTCTTACCTAGAAAATTGGAATTCAGCCAGTGAGGTGACATTGAGGTTAAAGAGCCTTGGCCCACAATCCTGGCGATCTGAGTTCAATTTCCAGACACTCCTTACTATTTTCTACCCTCTGTTCTCATTAGACCTATCGGAAAGTCACTTGAAGTCTAAATAATTTGTTTGTTCCCTCTCTGTAAAACTCATCATGTCAGAAATCCACATGAGCCTAACCCACCTCCCTCTCTGCTGCACACATTGGCTGCATTTGAAATAAAATGTCTCTCTCCAAGAACAATCTGTGCTCCTCCTCCACAGGGAACATACTGAAAAAATAAAACACTAATATTCATTTCTCCCTCCCTCCCACACTTCAAGTATCAAGCATTCTTCCTGTAGTTTGGTGCTGGTGTGGGGCCCTGCTGCTGAGGATAAATACAGTATGTCCCAGGGAAATGGCAATCCCTTTCAATTGGTCTTTGCCTCCTGATGGGTAGCCAGGGATACGTGTTGTCATGGTAACCTCATGAACTCAGTGACCCAGGTCAGGTCTGATCACAGACAAAGCACTCTGGGCAGAGAGGCTGTCTTGTCAGCATCCTCCTAAGAATTAGAGAGGTAAGAAGAAAGAAAGGGAAGGGGCGGATAAAAAGGGAGAGCAAGAGAAAGGGAGAGAAGTGTGTGTGTGTGTGTGTGTGTGTGTGTATGAGTGTGTGTGAGAGAGAGAGTGTGTGTGTGTATGAGTGTGTGTGTAAGAGAGAGAGAGAGAGTGTGTGTGAGAGAGAGAGTTTGTGTGTGTGTGTGTGTGCGCGCGCGGGTGCACACATATGCAGCTGCATTTGAATAGAGATGGAGGTTTTCCAAGGGAGAGAAGCTTTCTCAGGTCGGTAACCCTGGGGTGGACCACAAAGAACACAGAGAAAGCATCTTAGGATACTAGTGCAGTATCCAGTGCAAAAGTCCAGGTCTACAGAATAGCAAAGGCTTGCTTTAGCACTCAGTGGCCCTGATGGTTAGCTCAACATTTATTAAGCACAGCTATCCAAGCACTTGTAAGAAATACTGTCCACATCATCTTACTCACACGGTGGGTCTGTGAACCCAATCTTGTCTCCCTCTTCATCAAACTGGTCAAGAAACTGAGGCACAGGGAGGTGACAGAATTGGCCCAAGGTTCTCTAAGCTGGATTCCCAACTCGAGAGGCCTCAGCTGCAGAATGTCTCCTCAAGTATTAGACAAGAATGTCTCCTCAGAGCTAGGCATGTGAAGAAAAGTGGTCAATTAAGATTGCTGATAGGTGTTGGGGCACACTACAACAATCTCGGGTCTCAGGTAGTATAAGCAGGAGAATTAGCTAGCTATTCACAGCCAGCATTGTCTACATAACCAGTTCAAGGCTGCCTGAGCTACAAGATACCTTGTCTTGAAAAATCAACACATACAAAGAAGACTGGGGTCATTTAGTGTGTGCACACCAACACATGTGCATGCACGCACACACTCACACACATTTAGACCTATGTAATTAATGTGAAAATAGAAAAACAGATTCCTGCTTCTATCCCGAATTCCACAGGATACTCTTGTCTCCATTCTACACTGGGTACCTGTAGAGTGCAAGTGGCCCCTTTTGGATAGGGATCATCCCATCCGCTAATGTCTTATGGTATACCTCCAGATGGGCAGAAGTTCATCCAGTGTATATTGATGTCACCTTGCTTGCTTATGATGTCTAAACTGAACCTCCTCCCTACACGCAAAAAAAATTATGCCTCCTAAAATTCCATATGCTTTTGGTTTTGTCCGCTCCGTTAGGTAGACCACTTTAGACTGATGGTACCACAAGCACCTCCCAGCTCCTGTGGTTGCAGAGCCCTGTGTGATTTGTGATTCAGTTGTCCCTGTTTCCCTGTTGTAATCTGAACCTAAGATATGTTCTCAAAGGGCTCTGTGCAACCGTGTTCAGGTCAAACCTTGATCCTAAAGCCTTCCTCATTTTTCATACCCCCACCGCTGTGCTAATGGAGGTTCCCACCTGCCAAACGCCACCACCTTGTCCTTCTTAAAACACCATCCTTAAAGCATTCAGGGAAAACACAGACAATAAAGGTTCCAGCCCCCACACCACCTGCAAAGCCTTAGGAAGGGCAGCCCCACCTTCCCGATGAATCTCACAGGACAGCAGTGGAATCTCAAAGGCAAACAAACTCGCACTAACTCTTGTTAGAACGCCGCTGTTGCAGCCCTGGCTGAGCAGCTCATAAACTCAACCCATTCGAGAGAGAAGAGGTAAGGATATGAGGTGGGAAGGACTGAGATGAACAGCCCAGGGATTGGACGGTCCTTACCTAGGCGAGAACTGCAGCACCCGGGCTGCAATTTGCCTGCCAGAGCCGGCCTTTCTCCTGCTGATACACAAATTGTATGCTGCTTTCTTCCAGCATCCACCAAAAATAGCAAGCTCCCCAACAACTTTATCTCAAACTCACTGGGTCTTTTGATTTTTCTGAGCTGGCAACTGCTATAATACAAAAGCGGACCAGCAGATGGGGGAAGGCTTTGCTGTACACCTCGACTCTGCCACTCAAGACCTGTGGACTTAGAAATTAAGCATGCTTTGTGGTACATCAGCTCTGCATGCAAACTCTTCCATATTATAGCTCTGCCATCTTGGGAAAGTAGCAGCAAGAGACAGTTAGGGTTGGAGTTAGGACTGGCGGTGGATGCTGGGTCTGATCTCTAGCTACAGCAAGAGTCTCTTGGGCAGGTCACTTCCTGTCACTAAGCCTCGGTTTCCTGTGGGCAGCAGCTCAGGCAGAGAGTGGAGTAGCAGGAAAAGGTTGTAAGAGAGTTCACTTGCCCAGAAGACTCTAAATGTCTCCGAAAACCTTTTGCTCTGAGGAATTCAGTTTATTTGCTTGTTTGTTGTGTTTGGTGGCTGTTTGTGCGTCGGGGTTTAGACAGCGTCTTACTATGTAGCACAGATTGGCCTGGAATTTACTGTGTTTCCCAGGCTGGCTTCCAACCCACAGTCTTCTTCCTTGGTCTCCAGAATGCTCGGAAGACAGGTGAGCCCATCCCATATGTTTTCAGTTTATCAGGAACAAAAAGTAGTCTTAGAGCTGAGGGTGGGAGAGGATGTGCCCATCATGCATGAGGCAAAACACTTTTCGTAGAACTGTTACCTTTGGTAACTTAACTTTTACTAAGAAGGTAACTTTCCTCCAAGGAATCTGGTGCCTCTGCAGCCACCTGCACTCACATGCAAGTGTGTACATACACACAAGCACACACACATTCACATGAGATTTTAAAAAATAACTAAAGAAATCTGGAACTGGAGAGATACTGCAGTGGTTAAGAGTTCTTGTTGCTCTTGCAGAGGACCTGGGTTCAGTCTCCAGTAACATGCTGGGCAGCTCACAACTGCCTATGACTCCAGGAGGTCCAATGTCCTCTTCTGGCCTCTGCAGACACCTGATGTGCACACACACACACNCCTGTTTGGCTGGAGTTGGTGAACTCCTATTAGCTCAGGTAAATTGCTTCAGTGAGTGAACCTATCATGGCCTTGACCTCTCTGCTCATATTCTCTCTCCTCCCACTCTTCAACTGGACTTTGGGAGCTCAGCCCAGTGCTCTGCTGCAGGTCCATCAGCAGGTTTCCATCAGTTGCTAGATGAAGATTCGATGGTGATATTTAAGATATTCATCAGTCTGACTACAGGGCAAGGCCAGTTCAGGCACCCTCTCCTCTCTTGTTTAGGGTCTTAACTGGGGTCATCCTTGTGTATTCCTGGGAATTTCTCTAGTGCCAGGTTTCTTGTAAGCCCCATAATGACTCCCTCAATCAAAATATCTTTCCTTGCTCTCATCTCTATCCTTCCTCCATCTTGATTATCCCATTCCCTCAAGTTATTCTCCCCCTTCCCCTTCTCCCCTCCTCTTCCCCTTCCACCCTCCCTTCTCCTCCCACCCCCATGCTCCCAATTGTGTCAGGCGATCTTGTCTATTTCCCCTTTCCAGGTGGTTCTATGTATGTTTTTCTTAGGGTTCACCTGTTACTTAGCTTCCCTAGGATAATGAACTATGGACTCAATATACTTTACTTTACAGCTAGTATCCACTTATGAGTGAGTACATACCATGCTTATCTTTCTGCGTCTGGGTTACCTCACACAGGATTTTTTTCTGAGTTCCATCCATTTGCATGCGAATCTCAAGATGTCATTGTTTTTTACCACTGAGTAGTACTCTAATGTGTAAATGTGCTACATTTTCTTTATTCATTCTTCAGTTAAGGGGCATCTAGGTTGTTTTCAGGTTCTGGCTATTATGAATAATGCTGCTGTGAACATAGAACACATGTCCTTATAGTATGATTGAGCATCTGTTGGTATATGCCCAAGAGTGGTATTCCTGGGTCCTGAGGTAGATTGATTCCCAATTTTCTGAGAAACCACCATACTGATCTCCAGAGTGATTGTACAAGTTTGCATTCCCACCAGCAATGGAGGGGTGTTCCCTTACTCCACATCCTCTCCAGCATAAGTTATCACTGGTGTTTTTGATCTTAGCCATTCTGACTGGTGTAAAATGGTGTCTCAAAGTTGTTTCGACTTGCATTTCCCTGATGGCTAGGATGTTGAACATTTCCTTAGGTATCTTTTGGCCATTTGAGATTCTTCTGTTGAGAATTCTCTGTTTGGTTCTGTACCCCATTTTTTAATTGGGTTAGTTGTAATTTTGATGCCTAATTTCTTGAGTTCTTTATATATTTTGGAGATTAGTCCTTTGATGTAGACTTGGTAAAGATCTTTTTCCATTCAGTAGTCTGCCTTTTTGTCTTATTGACTGTGTTCTTTGCCTTACAAAAGCTTCTCAGTTTCAGGAGATTCTATTTATTTATTGTTGCTCTCAGTATCTATGCTACTGGTGTTATATTTAGGAAGTGGTCTCCTGTTCCAATGTGTTCAAGTGTGCTTCCCACTTTCTCTTCTATCAGATTCAGTGTGGTCAGATTTATATTGAGGTCTTTGATCCATTTGGACTTGAGTTTTGTGCGTGGGGATAGATATGGATCTATTTTCATTCTTCTACATGTTGATATCCAGTTATGTCAACACCATTTGTTGAAGATGCTTTCTTTTTTCCATTGTATAATTTTAGCTTATTTGACAAAAATCAGGTGTTCATAGGTGTGTGGATTAATATCTGGGTCTTCAGTTCAATTCTATTGGTCGACCTGCCTGTTTTTATGCCAATACCAAGTTTTTTCATTACTGCAGCTCTACAATAGAGCTTGATGTCAGGGATGGTGATGCCTCTGGAAGTTCCTTTATTGTACAGGATTGTTTTGGCTATCCTGAGATTTTTGTTTTTCCAAAAGATAACTTTCTTGCCAAGCAGGATTTCCCTTGTAGAAAGACTTACATAATTTCTTCCCTCATAATTTAGCACCAGTTTTAGAATAAAAAGATACTTGCTAACCAATTGTAACACAGGTTTAGTCTCCCCTCCCACAAATCCTTTCTGAATGAAAACAATGATGGTCGTTGTCATTAGCCACCAAAGTCAGTTCTCTGGATGCTGTCTAAGTGAATGACACAAAAGCACACCCATGAGGAATGCTTGGAGGATAGATCCCAACACAAAGTCTTCATGAGCTGGACCTGGGTGTAGCTGGTAAAAACACAAAACTGAGTCCCAGGTGTGGTCAGGAAAAGGCATGGTCTAAGTTCATTCTTGTTTGTGCAATTCAGCATCTCCAAACATCAGGCTGAAGACCTGCCACTGCCTGCCCAAGACAGAGTTTGAGAAATACTGATATTAGATCTCAAAAGTTTTCTAGAGTCCAGGGCCTGGTGACAGAGCTCAGTGGGTAAAGGTACCTGCCGCCGCCAAGCCTGATGACCCAAGTTTGATCCTGAAAACCCACATGGTGGAAAGAGAGAACTGACTCCCACAAGTTTTCCTCTGATCTCCACATGCTATGCCATGGCGTGTGTACATGAGCACCCATGCATGCACATGCACACACAATAAATAGATAAATGAATAAATAAATAAATGTCATTTTTTGTTTGTTCATTTTACTGAATTCAACAGGGAGTCCATCTGGTCCTGGACTGTTCTTTATGCGAAGACTTTTAATTATTGCTTCAATAGTATTGCTCATTATGAGTTTCTTTAAAATTATTTATATCTTCTGGCTTTAGATAGGCCATGTGCATTTAGAAATCTAACCATTTCGTCTAGATTTTCTGGCCTTTGGGGATATGTTTTTATATCACTCTGTAGTAACAACTACTTTTGCCACTAATTTTATTTTTTGTTCTCTCTTTTTTCTCTCTCCCTTCCTCCCTTCTTCCCTCCCTCCCTCTCCCTCTTTCTCAGTTAGCTTGGCTAGGGAGTTGTTAACTTTATAACGAATAATCAAATATTCCTTTGATGTATTTTATTTATTGTTCTTTTGGCCCCCATCTCACCACTCTCTGCCTTATCTTTATTGTGTGTGTGTGTGTGTTAAGGCTTACTTTGTGACCTATGGTGTGATCAGTTTTCGAGAAGCTTCCATGCACTGTTGAACACATGTGTTCTCTATGCCTTGGCTGCAATGTCCTGTAGATTATTAACTTATTATTAAACCATTAGAGACAGCTAGCCTATGATGCAGCGTACCCCTGAAGTACCTTTGCCGAAATCTCACCCCTGCTTGCTGTGTGGCACTAGGGGATCTGTGGCTGCTGCAGTCTGTTCTAAATAAAAGCTTCAAGAGGGATTAAAGCAAGTTCTCTGGGTACTGGAGAGGTTGCACAGCAGCATCGCATGTGTGGAAGGCAATGGAGCACAGTGACTATCCAGGGCCGAGTCTGAGTCTTGGATGAGGCCTGGATTGCTTGTGGAACTAAAGCAGTAAAACCTTACAAGCAAGCAGGACCATGACTACAGAGTGACCAAGGTCACATGCTCTGACCAATGCCCAGACCACCTCAAACCCTCCATAAAACAACTGTTCGACGTGGTGGTCTAAGTGTCCCTGCACATGCTCTCCGCTCTCATTCTTTTCTGCTCTACTACAGATAGCCAAGTTTGCCAGATAGCAGTCTTGAGTGCATTAAGTATAAATTAAGTTATGCTGAATTTAATTTTTCCTATTCATTAGTTAATCCAAACTTATGCACAGCGCAGAGAATACTCTCTTTAATATTGTGAAGAATGGTCTCCAGCTGCAGAAAGGATCTGCTGTGCTCAGGAAAACCTGTGGTGTATCTGAAGGTGCTGGGCCAGCAGAGCAATCAGCTAGGGCACGATACAGCAGGAGGGACCCCCATGTCAAGGCTGAAGAATCTCCCAGGAAGATCAATCTTGGGTAGTCCTTGTCTGACCTGCTTTTGAGGTCACGATCCCATCAGCACAGTCTGTAAACTCTTCCCACACTGTCCACAGAAGACTCTGGATTCCCACCACTTACTCTCCTTCAGTCACCCGCTGCGCTCTCTCTGCTTTGTCTAGTTCCCTCCCTCTCCTACGTGGGTCTTCTGACCTATGTCCCCTTAAACTTGAGGAACAGGGGAGAAAGAAGGAAAGATCTCGAACTGTCAATTTGCCCAGTATGGCATAACAGTTACCTCAGGAAAACCCGGAGACGTCTGACGATGCCTTTGCTTACTTGCTCCAACTCAGATAACTCTCATTTGACTCAATTTTTTCTTACCTTTTGTTCTTTTCGAGAGAGGGATTAGAGAAGGAGTTGGCCTGTGAAGGTATCTAAAACACTGGAGTGCCTTTCCCAGATCAGTTCATGGAAATTCTTTCCCCAGCCTGAGATTTGCCCATATTTAAACTCCCCATGTGGGATAAGCAGGATTATAAATACGAAAGTCCTTTGCAGGCAGCAAACCCACAGCCAGAACCTCTCTCCTTGCCTTTAGGGATCCATATGCTGCAGTCTACTTAGCTGCCCAGCGACCAACAATCACAAATCAAAGGTAATGGTTGCACTAAGCGGAGTTCCTGAGAGTCGAAAAGTATCTCCCAGGGAGGAACCAGCACACTACAGATTACACCTAAGCCAGGAAACAGCCCAAGTTTCTACCCAAAAGTAAACAAGTAACTAAGACAATGAAAATTCAAGTGTCCACAGTCAACAGTGGGTGCGATGGGAATCTTAACTTCATCTTAGTGGAAAGACCAGGGCAGGAGTCAGGGGGACAGAGCTGAATTACACAATCTCCCTTGCTATCAAGGCCTCTTGATACTGAGACATCTGCAAACCCTACTCCTTCCTCTCGTTATAGCTTCTCAGTGGTCTGTGGATCCCTCTTGGGTATATTTTTAAAAACTGGGAGTAAACGTAAGATATCTTCAGAGAAATCCTTAGGAGAAAGAAA